>APFE031114703.1:0-46390 GCA_000404065.3 Pinus taeda | reverse complement strand
GAAGGCTTATTTATTGTTGAGAAACAATGGAAAACCCTAAACATCCAAAAAACTAACCCTAGAAGATGAAACGCCAAACTGTGGGTCCCGTTTGGGTAAATTGGTACATCAAAGTCCCGGGGTCGTAACTTTGGCATAAGATCTTTGTTTGACGTGCACAATATCTCGTTAGAAAGATCTATCTGAGAACTACAACTTTTGGAAGAGAAACATCAGTCCATGGCCCCATGTTGCTCCCAGCTTTCTCAAAAAAAAATCATTTAGGGCCTCAAAATGTCTCCAAACGTTCAAGGCCTGAAAAACTGCTAAAAATAGTAAACTCTGCTACAAATAAGGAAACTGAAAGCTGAAACAAACAATGGTGGAGGTCCAAGTGGACTTGGCAGGTGGCCACCAATATCCACCTAGATCATGTTGTTCCTTGTGGATGATTAGCCTATTACCAAGTGGAAAAAACAAGCCTTCAAAACTGCGCAATCGTCAAGGATGAATCCTTGACTGCGTGCATGAGTTTTCTCCGTTAGAAAACACATGCAACTTATAGTGCACTGTCCTTGAACATTAATCTCAACTTGGTCTTTCTCAGAATAGACATGCATGAGTTTCGGATAATGGAATCTTCAGTTAAATGGAGTAGCACTAGTTGAGTGCATTAATGCATTAACTGATTGTTAACTCACTATTAGTTCCTTAAATAGTTTGGAACTAATTTAACTGGACTTAACTCAGTAAACTGGGTTAACTTATTACAACTCAAATATAACTCAATCTTATCTCCTTAATTTAAGGGATAACTCTTGCATGACTTCAAAAAGACTTCTAACTTGAATTTCTCCAACTAATTAATTTAAAATTAATTAATTAATTATTTCCAAGTAGTTGTTAAGTCTAAATTGGATTTTAATTCACAATTTAATTCAAGGACAAATTAAATTGGAATATTCTTGTTGCCATATTTCAACACTCCCTCTCAACAAGAAAGGGATTATCTGCCACCCCGATCCTGTCTCTATGGAACTCAAATTTACACTTGACAATGCCTTTGTCAAAATGTCAGTGTCTTGCTCCTTTGTCGAAATATACTGCAGCAACATGATCCTCCTCGCTACATAGTCTCTGAGATGATGATACTAGGTGTCGATGTGCTTGGACCTATCATGAAATACTATATTCTCAGAGAGTTTGATACAACTCTGATTATCACAATAGATCACAGTTGGATCCATCCTCTGATCAAACAAACAACTAGGATTTTTTGCATCCAGATGGCCTCACATGCTACCTGACTTGCAGCCATGTATTCTACCTCTGCCATGCTGAGTGCAACCAACCTCTATCCTGGTGTACCAAGAAACTATCACTGACCCAATGTTGAAAATCCCTCCTGATGTGCTCTTCCAATCTGATGGATTCCCTGCCTAATCTGCATCAGTAAAGCCCTATAGCTTCACTCCCTCTATCTGTCTGTACCATAATCCATACTGAGATGTGCCTCTGAGGTATCTGAATACATGATTTTCTGCCTTCCAAAACATCTTGGTAAGCTAAACCATCGCTTGACTTAGCTGGTTCACCGCATAGCACAAATCTGGTCGTGTGTTCATTAAGTACATCAGTGAACCCACAAGCTACCTATACACAATAGCCTCTACCACTTCACTTGAAGTAGAAACCTCCTTCCTCTAGCTACCTACTAGAGGAGTCTGCATGGGTTTGCACTTCTCCATGTGGAATCTCCTGAGTATCTCGTTGGCATACTTTCCCTGAGACACAAACAACTCCCCATCCTTCTGCGACACTTCCATGCCAAGGAAGTAATGCATGAAACCTATGTCTTTCATATTGAATTCTCTTGCAAGGTCCTCCTTGCAAGACACAATCAACTAATCATCACCAGTCAATATGAGATTATCACCAAAAATTACGATGATCAACATCTTACCTTTCACCATGATGTGGTATAGGTTCACATATGCTTCACTCTTTGTAAAGCCCAACCCGGTGAAGTAGCTATCTATCTTGGTGTACCAAGCATGAGGTGCTTGCTTTAGCCCGTACAATGCTCTCTTGATTCGACACACATGTGACTCATGATCGAAGGTCTCAAAACCTTCCGGCTACTCTATGTACACCTCTTCCTCAATCTGGCCATTGAGGAATGCAATCTTCACATCCATTTGATGGATCTTCCAACCCATCTATGCTGATAGTCCCAACATAGATATGATAGATGAGTACCTAGTGACAGGAGCAAAAGTCTCATCATAGTAAATCCCCTCAACTTGTGAAAAGCCACGGCCAACAAATCTTGCCTTATGCTTCTCCACACTACCATCAACATCTTGCTTTACCTTGGAAAGCCAACGAGAACTCACAACTGACTTTTTCTCTGGGCTCAAAACCACGTCCCAAACATTGTTACGAACTATGGAGTCATACTCCTCCACCATAGCATCAACCCAAGTTGGCTGTTGCACTGCTTCCTCAAAGGAATATGGTTGGATCTCAACACATTCCCCAGCAAGGGCCATGTATCCAATGTACCTCTCAGGTGACCTCCTTTGTCTGTGCTAAGAATATGGCACTCCCACATTCTCTCTCGCATCCTCCAACAATCTGTCAGCTTCTCTTGTGCACTTCCATCCATCTTTGGAAGACTCTACTTGAGTGGATGCCTCCACTCCTGGAACCTCTGCATGCGGTTGATCCACATCAGTCTGAGGGTCCTCCTCCTTAGGAACCAAAAGTTCCTCCACAACTTGTAATTGGAGCTCCCTCTCAAGGGAAACTCGCATGGCCTTCTGCTCATCAAAATTGAGATCTCTACGAACCACTGTCCTTTGACTAGTAGGCAAGTATACCCGATAGTTGTGAGGTGTATCAGTGTACCCCACAAATATCCCCAATTTTGTTGTCAGCTTAAGCTTCTTCCATGCATCCTTTATCACATGGAAATATACCGATGAGCCAAAGATCCTGAAGTGACCCACATCTGGTCTCTTACCGGAGAAAGCTTCCTCTGGTGTCTTCATCCCAAGTATGCGATGCAGGCTTCTATTATGAAAATAGACCACTATGTTGCATGCCTTAGCCCACAAATGAAGTGATAGGCCTTGGTCATGTAGCATTTCCCGTGATGCCCCTACAATAGTTGTTGGCTTATTGAGCCCTGACCTAGGTTTGGAAGAGTTATTAGCCAAACAAATCCCATAGCTATCGACCCTTTCGGTAACAACCTGTGGAGCGGGGACTACGGTCTCACCTGAGGTAGTAGGGGAGGGTGCTAGAACCCGGTTTATGCACCCTTGGGATGTCTTGATGTGGTCTGGAGGGGTCACGAACTGTTCCGTGGCCTCACACCACTTGGTACTATTATCGGGCTTATGCATAGATCCACGCGAGTGTAATTTCTTATTAGCGAAATTATTATAGATTTGATCTTCTTGTTATAGTCTTTAAGCAAACATTTAACAATAAAACCCAGTGCGCAACTATAAAAAGATATAAACTCAGATAACAAATGCATAAACCATAACACAATAGATCTGTAATACTTTAGAAACCACTTATCTTTATTAAAAATCTTCCATCAATACAACCAGAGCCGCCTTGTGCACTTAGCTGCAGGGGTCCATGCACACAGCTGTGGACTCTACCAGGCCTCTGTGGACACAGCTGCAAAGCCTCTATCTATCTACCAACACCCTTGACTTGGACTTACAGATGCATACACTATCTTCACAAACCCATAACACCAAGATCGAAACCAAAAACTTCTCAAAAACTAACTTCTAGCCATAGAGCCTTGCTCTCTTTATACATTCCCATGGTCTGCGGACCATGGGCAGGCTGACTCACTTCCTATTATTTTTCATTATTCTTGAGTGGACAACCCTTTGACTTGACTCATTACAATTTGTGCTCCGGGCACTTCGTGGAGTCTTTACCATACTTTTTCCCAAAATTGTGGACTTTGAGTCCCAAAACCATTACGCAGGGCCTCCACTACCCAACAGGCCCCCAACACAATCAACGTGACTCATCCTGAGTCACTCGACTGGTGCAACAATCTTTGCATGGAGGTCATTTAGCAACTTCTGTGCTTCGCTTACCCTCACAACAAAATCATCTGCCATCTGCTTTACCTGTTCTACGCGAGCCACCGATGTATCAATATTTGATTTGGTTGCTTGCTTCGGTTTAGATGCTGCCTGCATGTGTGCTAACTGTCCCTCGATGTTGGAAGAGACTGTAAATGCCTCATCAAGCAATGGATGGATGCATTCTTTAAGCACTGCTTCCTTATGCCGAGCTACGTCAACTTGTGCCTTGAGAGCCTGGGCCTCCCTCATTTTGGCCAGTCGTTGTGTGATGAAAACTATTTGTACAGTCCCCCAGATTTTGTCATATGCCTGTTGTAACTCCTATGCTTCTGTTTCTACCTATTGTAGCGTTGGGTCATCATGTAGGGATGTGAGCATAAGGAGGGACTGATCCAACAATCCCGAGCAATCTTGGACCGCACACTTTATGATTTCCAACCCTGCTTGAATTTTGCCATGGCACTACTCTCGAACTTCCGGGGGTTTGGGTGGCTGCGCCTTCAGTCTTAGCTCCACAATTTTCAAATTGAATTCCCACTGAGCTTTCATGGGCTCCTCCTGGGCCATACAGAATCCGGTGGCCATGTAATGGATCTTATCTATTATTGGAAGTTCCGTTGGGACAACCAACTCTGGTACCTTGCTGCAAGCCGCTGCCATGACCTATTCCACTTCTTGGTTGTGAGCGACCAAGTCATCACATTGTAGGTTGACTTGCTCCAGATTTTCCTTATGTTCCATTAAGACTTGGAGTGCATGACCTTCCCTGGCACGCAGCTCAGTGGTTACTCCATCCTTCAGTTGGTAGAGGGTTTCTCAAGGCAGAGTGGTCAAATTCAACCCCCAACTTCGTATGTCACCCACAGCTTTAGTTAAGACAGCGCCTTCTCGCAACACTAAAGTGTTCATTGTGTGACTATGCACCATCTTCTCGGTTGCAATTGTATCATCTGCTAGGATTGGTATCATCCCTCCCGAGGGTCGCACCTGTAATGCCTGCAGTTGCGCTTTGAGCTCCCCCAACACAGTTGTCTGCTGTATCATCAGCTCCTCCAATGCGCCAGTAGCAACATTGCATGCTGGTTCACTACTATCAAGAAATTCTTTCTCCAAAGTCGTAGCTATTTTGGACTTCTTGCGTGCATGTGGTGATTCCTTCCTGCATGACCTTTTGCCTTGGGTCAATTTGGTGGTAAAGTCAGTGCGTTCCTGTGTCTCTAATTCCTTTTGCTTGTCTAGTCCCGAGGAAATTTCCTGATCTTTCGTGGTCTCTTCAGTAATTACTTCTTGGGTTTCCTCTTGCAGCAAAGAGGCCTTTTGTCCCTAACGTGTCCTTTCCGCCAGTTTAGTGAGTTGCAGCTGGATTTCCTTCTTTCATTGCTATGCTGCCATCCTTTCTGATGTGTCCTTGTCTGGGGCGTGCCATTCCGGAGGCCATGTTGCCAATACTTCATAAATTGTGTCATCTGTTGCAATGAATGGGAGCTTGACCCATGTTCGCTTTGGATCCTTCTGCGCCGGGATATATAGGTTGTGCATGTCTGCTTTAAACTCGGCTGTGCTTGCAAATTGTTGTAGACTATTGGGGACATCCACGGTCTGCAAGCAATCCATGTCTAGATACTCGCTTCCATGAATATCCAAAATACCTTGATCTCCCGGACCCTCGTGGCATCCTTTGTAGCCCAGAGAGAGGTAAACCACATTGCTTCAGGTAGGTTGCGCTCAATGCTGGGAAATTGGCTACCCTACGGTAATTCTCCTGCAACTAGAAGGATTGATAGTAGCAACCATGCATAATGGAAAGTCTTACCTTTTTCTTGTGCTTCCTTACAATTTGTCAGAAATTCGTCACATAAGAACTGTGCCTAAATGAACTGGACTCCTTCTGCACACTGCCCCGCAAGTGCAATGACAGGGGTTGGCACCTCATCTGCGTGACATTTCCTCATGATTTTACTAGCTAGTAACTAGGTGGCGACTCGTACCCCTTGGTCTTTGATGCTCGTTATTACATACCCACGCTTTCGCTTTTCCAGCTTGTATTTAGCCTTCATTGTTTCTGCGAGACCCAAATTGCTACTTTTTTTTGGATATGTCTGTGGGGTCATTCTCTTTAATAGGCAGGTGAGTAATCCGGTGTACTAAATCGGCTATGATCAGAATCGGCTCTTCCAACCAGAGATACCCATCATCCACCAGACAGAGTAACTGTCAGATCATAAAAATGGTGATGGTCGCGGGGTGGTAGTGGGGTATCCACCTTAGGTTAAGTAAGCTGGCCTTTTCCACACCCAGTAACCATTTCCGCGGTAGTAATTTTTTTACTGCCAATTGGGGGAAATTGTCACTATCCACAAGATCCCAATCTTCAAACTTGATACTCATTACTCGGCCCAGCGGCAAACCATCAAACCTTATCTCATCTGGTAGAAGTGGAGTCTGGAGCGTACTCTTCGTAGCATCTGGGTCCTTCGGTATCTTGGCTACCCCATTCCATGGAGAGACATATGGAGGTAATGAGGGTATTTGGAACACGTCTTCTTCTTCTTCATCTTGTGCTTCAATCTGAGCGATCATGTCTTGCAAATCTTCTTTGTCCTTGTCAGGTTCGGTGGTGATTACTTTGCCCTTTTTGGCTGCTGGCACTTTACTAAATCTCAGTGGTACCCTAACTAGCCCCATCATCTGCTTGTCTTTCTAGGGCTGCGATGTGCATGGGGACTTTGGAACCTTGGGGGCTATAGTCACTTCATCTGGCTCCTCCTGGGTTGGATGCAGTTCTTCCACGAACCGTGCTCGGGTTCTTTCCATGGTACTCATGGGATGCCTTGTAGCAGGGTGTTTGCTGGTCTTCACTGGTTCATATCTCATATATCCTAGTGTTGTCCAGAGGGTGTTATAGGAGCATGTAAATTTGAATATATCCCTTCCCTCCACTTCTAGTTCATTAATATCTTCTAGGTGGCAGATATTTTCCTATCTATCTCGGAACTTCTGTCTTAATGACCCATTGCCCGCTCCTCTCTACCATAATTAGAACTTCTTGTCAGGAATAATGGCATTAACGGTCACCTGCCAACTTTTCCATGTGGTACCATAGCCCCTTTGGCATAACCGCGATCGTGCTCTCTGAGTGGCCCTACACGAAACCTTCTTTCCATGCTGACCCTCCATAGACTTGTTTATAGTCTCGTGCCTTCTTTCAACTGTGGGGGATGCTAAGACTGTGCTTTCCACAACTAGTCATGTGGTCACACCCCAAGTGTGATGTCTCAGCATCCCTACTAGCCCAGGCTGTGGGCACCTTTCGAGTGCCTTCATATCCTTTAGCTCCTTAGATGTTGTTGTATGGGGTACACTCCTCCGTTGGGGCGGTCGTATCCATGATAGCAAGGTCGCGGTTCGTCATATTACTGCAGTAGACCTGGACAGACTTGGTTCCCTTATGTGTAGATTCATGCGTCCTACTTGTGTGATGCCTTGTTTTATTTTGTTGATTCCTTTCCCCAACATCACGCTTTTCCTTCTTTGTTGTGCCCATTTTTCATTGATTTCACGAAGCTTGATACGATCACGCCCATTCTGGGTTCCCTCTTATCTTACTATTAAGAAGTGCACCTTCGTCTCCCTCCTATGATAGGTCCATCAACTCTCTAGCATCTGTAGAGTCCCAATGGATCGTATTATGCTATTCATACACCCTCCTGCTTTCCTGCGGTTTTTGTCGTGGACAGCTGGTGGGCCACATTGCTGCAGTGACTTCAGATTTTTGCTTTGTATACAGTTAGGCGTTAACACACCATACAACCGCACCCTAAATTGTCGATGGATGCTCACCCCCTTTTTTCCTCCAACCTAACCGTGTGCCTACCTCCTATATTCGTGCCACTTTCCCCTAGTCTTTTGGTCTATACTCCACCCTTGTGCAGTTATTTCACATGACGACCCCATTTGTGCACCTTGCTTTTCTTCCAAACTCACCGAGTCGTAGTGGTCTACTGGTTCCTCTTCTTTCGGTGCACCCCCATTGGTCGGCCACTCCCTTGCTTCTAGCATTACACAGTGTAGTGATCTAGTCATCATATTACAATTTAGTGTTGTTACCTCATGCAATAGGTTCTACCATTTCTCAACCTCTTCATCGGAGTCCAATGTACAGGAATTGTCATGTTCCCATTAGATTCTCCTGTTTTCTGTTGTATTCACCCCATCTTGATCTTGTGCTATGACCTAGTAGATATGATCCAAGTCCTCATCACTCTCCTCGTCACGTATAGGTTCAATGTAGCACCCTCCTTCAACTAGATCTAGCAGAATGACTACGCGTAAAGATTTTTTCTCAAATATCATCTTTCGGTCTTTTAAATTAATGACTCCATTCATGTCTATGGCCCAGTCTATCCCTAATAATGCTGGTTAATGGTTATTGTCATCCACAATTTCTATTACCTCAAAGTATGTTTGTATGCTCGCACCTTCTATATTTATTATGACTCCTTGTAGTATCCCCATGGGTAAGATCTTTTGTTGGTTCGCCATCCATAATTGAATAGGAGACCACTGTAATGTGGGCCTACCCATGCATTCCCATATCTATTTAGGTAGGACATTCACATCTGACCCCAAGTCCAGAATGACTTGATCCATCTCATAGCCGCCAATCTGGGCAGTTAACCGCATCTCCCGCCCTGTGCGCAAAGCATGCTTTCCTAGCTTCTTGATCATGTGCGGTTCACCAGGCCCTGTGCATCTAGTTATCAATTCTTACAATCCCTTCACCGCTCTAGTGTCCCGTAGTAGCTTCATGCATGTCTCTAAAAAGGTAGTTAGAAAGTAGAAGTATCCAACTCCACTCAGTCTGATCCTTGCTACCGGAAGTAGAAGGCTCCACAAAGCTCTTCTTAGCTTCCATAAATGTTTCCTTCACGTGTTCCAAATCAAACTCAGGTTGCTTTGTAGGGACCTTACGAGCCCATGCATCCTCCACAAGTTGCTTCCCCTTATCTTCTCCTATAGTCGTACCACTTATGAGCATCATGTTCACGTTAGGATCCTCCTCGCGCCGTTCTGCCTTCATCATTTGGACATTCTGAGTGGGAGTAACCTGGAGCACCCCTTTTTCTCGCATTTGTGCAATTAGTGTGGCGCAATCTACTGCATTGTGATCGAATTGGTAACAGTACGGGCAACATGTTTAGCTTGGGTTTGCACAATCCTATGCATAGTGCCCAGGTCCTCCACAATTGTAGCAGATTAATTGTCCGTGGCCTCGTCCAGGTCCCCTTCCTCCTTGTCCCCATTCGCGTCCCTGAAATCTGCCCCGCACTATCGCTACAGCTAGATCCTAACCTCACGCCTTAATCTGCATCCTATAAGTAGGTGTCCATTCCATCAGCAACTCATAAATTCGACAATTGCATTTGTCATGGCCGATCAATTTACAAAAATTGCAAAATAGCTGTTGAGGGGGTTGTATTAGTTTCAACAATAGATGACATTTGTATGTGTTGTGCTTTCCTCCCACTTAATAGATTGTGCACCAGAGCGAGGGTGCCGTGCTTGGCTCTACTTGTGCCTCTATTCGCAATGGCATTGGTCCCCCTCCTGCTAGATAGTTCACGAATATCAAACAATGATCTTTATCATGGCCCTAGCCTTTACATTTTATGCACCATACCTCTGCGCGTGCTTCTGATCGGGGTGCTTTATCTTGTTTCAAAATTTGCATTTATAAGCATAGGTTTTGTAGTTGTGTGTGGGTTTACTGAACTCCCAACCACAGATCTTGTATTGGAGTTTCATGCAAGCTCATCGCTATCTCCCATGCTTCAACTTGGACTGAGATCTTTTGATGTGATAGCGCTGTCCTCAGATGTCGTGTCAACGATGCCACAAACCATGTGTAGTGCTGCACATTTGTTAGCGTCATGTTTGCCTCACGGATTGTACTTTTCAATCTCTGATCCAGATCCCATAGGGTTTCACCAGGCATCATCGCGATCTCCTTGAACCCGATGATCAACTATGTTTCCAATTTTGGTCAGCTAAATTCTTTGTTTAGCACATCCTGAATCGCTGTTATTCCTCCATTCAGGTGATCGCTAGAGTACTTTATATACTACCTGTACACGCAATCCTGTAGCACGCTAACCAGAGAGGCCTTTTTGATGTTCTCATTTGTTACGTTGTGGGCTTCCCATACAGCCTTTGCCATGAACCAGAACTGATCTAGTTCCTCATTTCCTATGCCTCTAAGTACCGGTAACTTGATTGCACCTACCATCCCTACCCTCAGTGGTGGTGGTGGTGGGGTAGGTGAACATGGGTTGGATGTAGGTGAAGTAGGTGATGGCGTTGATGATGGTGGTATTAGTGGAATGTGCTGCTTTATCAATCAAACTGCGCTTCTCGAAGAGAACCCTATGAGCTCCCCATCACTTTCTCATGAGAGTGAAATCAAAGGACTGTCTTCTAATCCTTCAGTCCCTCGATAGCCTCTTCCACTCCTCATTACTCCAGACATCAATGGATGCACATAACTCTTTTTTCACATAACAACATTTTAATCCAAGTATTCAACGATTTTATGTACTTACCTCCCAGTCCTTAAAGAAAGTGCCTTTCTGCCTCACTGTGACTCATAATTATGTCTATCACAAACTTGGTTATAAACCCTCCTATTATTTGATCCAACCAGTGATCTACTGCCCGTGCGATTTTCGTTTTCAGATGCTTCTAGCCTACACACCAACTCTGGAGTCCACACGATGGGTTTATCTAGTCTGCACCTTCCCTGACTATTCGCTAGCCTCGCTATCCACTCATACAGCTCTGTCGAGAAAGACGTGAAGAAGATCTCATGGATTTCTATGTATATGTAGTGATCCAGCCACCTTTCCTCAGATATCCGCGGATTTCTGTTTTCCTGTACCACGAACTCGTGAAGCTTCTGATCCAACCAATCTTCAAGCTCTTTCTTTGTAGGGTTCTAGCATTCCGACATTAGACATCCCTTAGGCAAATCCCAGTCCCAGTAATGAAACTATTTGTTGGCTTATTGGGTCCTGACCTTGGTTTGGAAGAGTTATTAGCCAAACAAATCCTGTAGCTACCGACCCTTTCGACAATCACCCGCGGAGCACTGACTGAGGTCTCAACCAAGGTAGCAAGGGAGGGTGCTGGAACCAAGTTTCAACACCCTTAGGATGTCTTGATGTGGTCTGGAGGGGTTGCGAACCATTCTATGGCCTCGCACCAATTAGTACTATTATTGGGCTTCCACGTAGATCCGCGCGAGTGTAATTTCTTATTAACAAAATTATTATAGATCTAATATTCTTGTTACAGTGTTTAAGAAAACATTTAACAATAAAACCCAGTGCGCACAATTATAAAAAGATATAAACTCAGATAATAGATGCATAAAACAGAACACAATAGATTCACGATACTTCAGAAACCACTTATCTTTATTGAAAATCTTCCCTCAATACAACCAGATCTGCCCTACGCACTCAGTTGCGGACTCTACCAAGCCTTTGTGCACATAGTTGCAGAGCCTCTATCTATCTACCAACACCCTTGACTCGGACTTACAGACATAGATAATACTGTCTTCACAAACCCATAACACCAAGATCCAAACCAAAAACTTCTCAAAAACTGACTTCTAGCCATAGAGCCTTGCTCTATTTATACATTCCCGTGGTCTGTGGACCATGGGCAGGCCGACTCACTTCCTATTATTTTTCATTATTCTTAGGCAGACAACCCTTTTACTTGACTCATTACAATTCGTGCTCCATGCACTTCGCGGAGTCTTTACCATACTTTTTCCCAAAATTATGGACTTTGAGTCCCAAAAACGTTATGCGGGGCCTCCACTACCCAACGATAGTTCTGTTCTTCCTCTCGGCCACCCCATTCTGTTGTGCGTTATGAGGTGCCATCAACTCTTGTTTAATTCCTTCCGCTACATAGAAGTGCTTAAACTCTTGAGAGACATATTCTCCACCATTATCGCTTCTCAAGACCTTGATCTTCTTCCCTGACTCTTTCTCGACCAAAGCATTGAACTCACAAAACTTTGTGAAAGTTTTGTCCTTCTTCTGCATGAAATAAATCCAACATTTATGACAATAGTTGTCAATGGAAATCACATAATACCTTTGCTTCATTGTGGATGCCATCGAGAATGGTCCACACAAATCAGTATGAACTTGCTCTAAGATAGCCTCTACTCGACTATCTCGATCATGAAAGGAAGACTTGGTGTACTTTCCCAAGGTACAATGTTTGCATGTGTCAACTTGCTCAAGTATACCTTTGGGAAGTCATGTAGATATCTATTGCATTATCTTCAAAGCCCCATGATGCAAATGGCCCAACCACCTGTGCCACAACTCACGAATCTCTTGGCTTTGCACCAATTCTACTTTCATACTCAATGCTGCACAATCATCTACCTCTTAGGAATGCCTTTCCTTTACTAAGGATAACATCGTAGCCTTTGTCTTCCAACACCGCAACCAATACCAAGTTCTTTTTCAGTCCAGGCACATACATCACATCTATCAAGGTACGAGGAGCTCCATGCTCCCTCTGAAAAGCAATTGTGCCCACTCCTGAAACACTATACCTTCCATCGTCACCCATCTCTATGCGCATCTTGAGGCATTTCTCCT
Source organism: Pinus taeda (assembly GCA_000404065.3). Lineage (NCBI taxonomy): Eukaryota > Viridiplantae > Streptophyta > Pinopsida > Pinales > Pinaceae > Pinus > Pinus taeda. The sequence goes on along the minus strand of APFE031114703.1, from coordinate 33,600 downwards.
CCAAGGCACTGAATAAATTTTTATGACCGGTCAAGTGGAATGAGGCTCCACTGTCAAGATACCAGACACAACCCATCATCGATGACACCATGCATGTGATAAGGGTAAAGTCCATTTCAAACTAAGAGGCTAATGCTTCACCTTCCGATCCTTTCGATGATCCCCTCTTGGAATTCTTCAATGGGCAATTAGTTGCATAATGTCCCATCTTGTGACAATTAAAGCATCTTACTTTAGACATGTCACCCTTATTCCCTCCATGAGAAGAATTCGATTTGAAATGGGAAGCCTTCCCCTTCCCTTTCCTTGCCTTTACTTTCTAAGGCCATATTTTATTCATCATCATTCTTGGATGAAGAACCATCTCATGTGCTCCTCTTGATCTAGATTTCGTACCACCATGGATACACAACAAAGTGATTTTGTCAACATGCTGCAGCATAGCGAGGAGACTTCATGCAATCTATTCTACCAATGCTCAAGCTCTTCATTGTAATTTGAGGTGCAGGAACTATCTCTATCTCGTGTAATTAATCCATCTGTTGTAGGATTGATTCAGTCCTCATCACATGCAGTGATCTTATATATCTGATCCAGGTTATCTTCTTCTTCATAATCGTGGATTGGTTCTATGTATTGCACACCTTCATTTGGATCCAATGGAATAATAACTCGAAGTTCCTTTCTCTCAAACATCATCTTGCCCTTCTTAATATTAATGATCATATCCATGTCGAAGGCCCAATCAATGGCTAATAATGCAGGGTAAGGATTAGTATCATCCACTATCTCAATCACTTCAAAGTCAGCTAGGGTGCTTTCTCCTTTAGTATCCACCGTAACCCCATATAGATATCCCATAGGAATGATCTTATGTTGATTTTCCATACATAGCTGGATAGGATACCACTACATTTCAAGTCTTCCCATTCTTTCCCAAGTTTGTCTGGTAGCACATTCGCATTAGATCCTAGATCGAGAAATACTTAATCCATTTTGTACTCTCCAATCTGTGTAGTTAGCCTCATTTTGTGACCTGTTTGTTTCTTGCTTTTGCCCATTTTTCATACAACACGTTGTTCTGCAGAAGTCTTGACCTTACCTATACAATTATCAATCAACTCTTGGAGCCCTTATACCAGCTTCCTATCCCGTAACAACTTAATACAAGTCTTCAGAAAGGTCATTAATGGTGAAGGATATACATCCTGCACTTCATTGTTTCTACCAGACTTCTCCTGACTCCTGAGGTAGAGGCCTTAGTGAAGCTCTTTTTGGCTTCCATAAAAGTTTCCTTAGCTCGACTTAGATTGAATCCTACTTCCTTCTCAGCAACCTTACATATCCATCCTTTACTCTCTGGCTTGTTTCCTTTATCCCCTCTAGTGGCAATACCACTTCATGTCACTATATTAATGCTAGGGTCTTCTCCATGAGGCTCTACCCTCATCATTTGAATATGTTGCATAGGTGTTTGAGCCTTTTTCTCTTGCATCTTGGCTATTAGTATTGGGCAATCTTCTATAACATGATCAAACTATCAGTAATACTGATAGGAGGGATGTGTTGGGTTCTGATAGTCATGCACAAAATGATATGCTTCCCCACAATTATAACAAATGACTTGTCCATGACCCCTTCCATCCCCTCCTCCTCGTCCTCTTCCTAAACCCTGTAATCCTCCATGCACTGCACTCACGTCGTGATCCTGAGGCCGATTTTCCCTTTGCATTCTATATGTAGGGGTTCGCTTCATCATGATTTTGTAGCTTCATCAATTACGCTTATCATGCCCTACTGATTTACAAAAAGTACAAAATAATTGTTGCAAAGTTTGCACAAACTTTTGTAGGAGGTGACAGTTGTGAGTCACGTGCTTCACAACAATCTGGCAGACAATGCACTACAAGGCTACCCTTGTGCTCGGTCCGAAGATGTTTTCTAGTTTTAGGGGAATAGGAACTCCCCCAATAAGGTAATTATGATAAATAGGATAGTGGTCCTTATCATGACCTTGAACTTTACACTTCAGGAAACAAACTTCTGCGCACACCTCAGGCTAGACTTCATTTCTCTTCTTCAAGATATGTAATTCCATGTGTAATATTGCCATCTACGATTGAATCCATTGTACCCCTACATTCGTTTCCGGCACAGGTGAACCTTCTAATCTCATGGCGATATCTAATGCTTCTGATTTTGTTCCTATTTTCTGTTGTGTCAATGGTAATCTTAGATGAGGTAGGAGCAAAGCAATGTACCACTCTCTATGTTGATTTTTTGTAATGATCATATTAGCCTATTGAATCAGACATTTTAATCATTGGTCAAAGTCCCATGCAGACTCACTTACCCTCTGTTGAATATCCTTGAGCTCTGTTAAATACTGGGCCTGAGATTTGGTCTTCTTGACCTCACAATTCAGCGCTTGTTAGGTTTCTAGCAAAGTTGTGTTGGGTTTATCTGTGCAGAACTTGATGTACCAACTCAATGCTCTATCCTGCAGTGCTGTGAATAGTTGTGTTTTATTCATGTTGTCATCAGTGATCTGTTGTTCCTTCCATATAGCATCTGCAACGAACCAAAATAGTTTAGGGTCTTTAGTTCCCACACCCTTAAACATGGGCATCTTTGTTGTATTCTCCATGTTAAATGATGGAGGTGGAGGTGGAGGTGTAGGTGTGTCAGACAAAGGTGCAAGTGGAGGCAGAGGTGGAGGTGGAGGTGTAGGTGTGTGAGGCGGAGGTGGAGGAGGAGGTGGAGTGGATGGATGAGGTATCCCTGTGATACCCTGACTTACAATTTCTAGTGCACTTCACAGAGTTCTTAGAATATTACCTTCCTCGTCACTATCAGATCCTAACAATGGACTATATTCAGAGCTTGATTCTTTGTTCCTTTTGAATGCTCACCCACTTCGTGTTGTCCCAAACATCAATTTAAAGGCATAACTTTCTTTTCGCACAATATCATCTTAATCTAGGTCTTCAGATATTTCAGGTACTTACCTCTTGGTTGCTCGAAGAACTTGCGCTCTGCCTCACTATAGCTGGTGGATGTATCAATTACAAACTTAGTGATGAATTCTTCCAAAATACGATCAATCCAGTGGTTAATGGCCCACACAATGTTATTTTCTAAAGCCTCCAAGTGCTTCACCAGTTGTGGGGTCCACGCAATAGGGTCATCAAGCTTCCACATACCCTGACTATCTGCCAATTTGGATAGCCACTCATGCAATTCAGAGGTGAAAGAGAAAAAGAATATTTCGTGTTCTTGAGTGAATAGGTATCTATTCAGTCAATCTTCCTTCAATAAGCATGGATTTCTATTCTCCTGGGCTGCAAATGTGTGCAACTTCTGATCGATCCACTTTTCGATCTCTTTCTTAGTGGGGAACCACTTATCACACATTACTCAACAAGATCCTGAACCCATCAAAGGAACCATTTTTTGGCTTGATGGGGCCTAACATAGGTTCAATGTTAGCAAAGCCAACCAACAAAACCCTAAAGTACTAGCCCTTTTCGCAACAACCCGCGTAGCACAGGCTGCAGTCTCACTCGAAGCAGCATTGGGGGATGGCAGAGCCAGGTTTCTACATCCAGAGGTCTTTGTAATGGGTTCCTACAACTTCTAGGGCTTAGTTATGTCTTCGCGAACCCTAACTCTTCATAAATAGTTAATAACAATAAATATTATACACAACAATTATATCTTCACGAAGGTCATTAACTAGTCATAACATGCACAAATTATATTGATCTACCTCTTTCGCGCATTATATAAATCAATTCATATATTTTCAGATGCAGAGTGAAACCACATAAATTGCAAAAGTAAATACAATTGAACATATACACAAAGTATGGATCAAAATTGACTTTTATTAGATGAACCGACTTTCCTACCTTAGCTTCTTTCCCAAACAATGATATTTTATCTTATGATTTGATTACTATATTCTAGACTCACTATGACTCTTCTATTTATAGCATTTCCTTTTACAATACCATGGTCCGCGGACCATGGGTGGGTCTCAAAACCTTCTTAACACCTAAAAACCTAAGGGACTAAAGCCCCTTTGACTCTTACTATCTTCATGCTCCACTTCCATAAATCGCAGAGACTTTACACTTTTACAAAAAGGAAATACAAAATTTAACCCCAGGGACCCCATCCCAACACTTTATTTATTCGTTCACCTGGTTTTTTTGAGCTATGAAGTGTCCTTCCCTACTGTTCTTGGAGCACCAACACTGACTTCTATTTGGGGAATATGAATACTCCAATTTGGTTGGAAAGAAACATTTCTCCACATAGGTTGGGGAGCATCAATGCTTCACTTTGTCTAGGGAATACTGGTGCTCTTAATACACTAAAGCACCAAATGATAATTTATATTTTTAAGAACATATTAATAGGTACAAAGAGTACAATATGATTCTCAAAATGATGAGAAATCTAGGGTTTGCTTCATTTCTTCATTTCCAATGAGAAAAGAAGAAAATGAGGTGGCTTCATGAGAGGATTAAATATAAATATTCATTAATGCATAGGAATACTGAGAGGATTGCGACTTGTAACCCTTATTTTCCCTCTCCATAATTTTAGTTCTACTTATTATGGATTTTAATTTTTTATATTGATGGGCCTCCAAATTAGAAATAAATTAAGGCTCATCTGACCATCCTTCAGCACATTAAACCCTTTTTTTTCATTAGATGAAATATTTTTAGATTTAATATGTTCATTAGAAAGGTTTAGAGATAATTGCATATTTGTGCTTAATATTATTTAATCTTGTAGATTATTGTGAGAATATTGGGCATATTATGAAGATTTTGAAGAGGAGATAATCTAGGGACTTTCTCCCTGCTACAAGAAGATCAACATTGGATCATAAATCAACATGATATTATGAAATTATTGAAAAGATTCTGGAGCTCCAGTGATTGAGATAATCTAGGAATGTTTTCACTGTCATTTAATGCAAATTCCTAGTTTTGGGAACCAGATCCATTATTTGAGGGATTTTGGAGGGGAAATCTTCCTCCTTTCAAGGATAATGCTTCCCCATCAATTTTTATTAGTAACAATTTGAATTTTCCTCTAAGGCATGTATTTCTTAGTCTTCTTGTGGAGAAAACTTGTTGTTTAGCATCTCCACTTTCATTTCTTGCAGGGATGTACTTGGATTGATTAAAATAATGAAGTTTGGTGCCATTTTTAGCTTATAAAGCTTGGTTTTCTTCATAGGACTCTGATTTTCCTTGGGTTTGCCATCCCAGGATCCTCAGAGCCCTCTTGTATAATTTCTTGATGTCCTTTGAATGTCTTTTTCACTTGCATATCTTATTTCTGCATTTACTATTCATGCTTATTTTGTTGTAGGTTACATCAGTTAAATGATTGAAGTGAGATTTTTTTGTAGGTTATTTAAAAATTCAAAATTATGATGCATCCTTATAACAACTTTTAAAAGTCATCTTCATAATTGAGCTACTTGGATATATTTACTAGTTCACAAATCTAGAATTTCTGAAAGTCCCTTGTAGTAAAATAGTAGTAATTTTCTACTACTTTTTAGAACGTGTAAATGAGATTCATCTGAGTTGATTCCACTTGTATTGGGTCATAAAAAAATTCAATTTAATATATTTTTTTATCTCATAGCATTTTCACTTGATTAGGTTAGGAATTTGGTAGGTTAATGAACTCACTAGTTCTTGAATTTCTGGTTTTTAGAGTAGAATGTTTTGCTATTTTTTAGCACATGTTAACAGGGGTATTTTGGAGTGATTCCACTTGGAATTGAGCACTAATACATCCTACATCATAATAAAAAAATCCATCCCATTTTCATTTTATTTACTTGTGTTGAAAATAGCAAGAAGAAATGATAAAAACAGAATCCAAAAATTCTAGTTTAATTTGTCCTTGAATTAAACTAAGAATTAAAATTGAATTCTATTCTCATAGAAACTTGTAACAGTTAACTAGAGTGAGTTGACTTAGTTAACTTATGAACTTTGAGTTGGAAATATTTCTGAAGTAATGCATATGTTCTCCCTATATTATAGGTGTCCAAGATGAGTTAAGTTTGAGTGGTAATTAGTTATCTCAGTTTAGTGAGTTAAGTCCAGTTAAATTAGTTCCAAACTATTTGAGGAACTAATACTAAGTTAACAATCAGTTGATGCATTAGTGCACTCAACTAGTGTTACTCCAATTAATTGAAGATGCCCTCATTAGAAACTCATGCATGTTGATTTTGAGAAAGACCCAGTTGAGACTAGAGTGAACGAACAATGTACTATTTGTTGTATAATTTTCTGAGTTGTACAAATGGTGCATGCAATCAGGAACTGAACCTAGAATAGATTGCACAATTATGGATGAGGAATTTCCCTTTAAATATAGGCTAATTCTCTTAGGAATGGTGCAAAGAATTAGAAGCTTGGAAGTTTGAAATTGGGCTAAGTATTGGCCAAAGGAAGTCACCAGGCAGAGGATAGGAAATAGTTGTGTAGGTTAAGCTCAAGGTTGAGCAGAGCATATTGTATTCATCCAAATTATTTGACCATGAATGGTGCAAGGAAATAGGGGCTTGGAGAGCAACACAAGAGGCTAAGGTTTGGCTTGAGATTTCTTGTGAGCTGGGAGATTGATCATGCTGAGTGATGTGATTGTTCTTGTGAGAATAAAAATTGTATTATCATCTTGGATTTCTTATATATGCTATATAGATAGTAGGGTTTTGAGCTACGGCTTTCCTGGGACACTCATCGCATTATGTGCCATTGATTTATCTTCCTCTTATCAATTATTTTTTTTCTTGTTCTATTGGTTTCCGCTTGTTGAAATTCGAAGTATATTCTTGTCTCTTGTTTTATTAGATTACATGAGCTTGTGAATCTACATGATTTTCTACATGGTATCGGAGTTGAGAATAATATACTAGAGGAGATTTCAAAGTTTTGAGTTTTGGGCTATGAGTTTTAAGAGCAGATCAGAAAATTTTGTACAAAATTTTCAAAAACAAATAGTATATTTGGACGCTTTGCACAAAAATACCCAAATTAAAAAAAAAAAAAAAATAAACAAACAAAAAATCATTCAATTCAGAGTTTGGATGAGGGAGATATCACTAATTTAAAATCAACTCTTTTTCCATAAAATTTCATGATGGTAGGACAAATGAAAAAGATTGGTGTGCTAGCCAAGAACATGTATGCTCTTGAGGTTCAATATGCATGCAAGTTCTTGAGGAACAAGGAAAAGGTTAGAGACTTGGTGGTTGAGAGGGAGAGTAAATTATCTCTCAACATGCAACCCTAGAAGAAGCAGTCTCAAAAGCAATATCAGAAATTTATGGAGCAGCCACAATTGGAGACGCTGAGAGGAGACTGAGTTGAGGCATCCACTCATGTAGAGACCTACAATAGGGGGAAATTTCGTGCCAAGTGAGTAGAGGGATGACATGCAGCCATGCCTCCAAGTGTGAGGTGGGGCGATGAGAAGTGATAGTCCTAAGAGGGCTGAAATTGGGTAGGGTCCATTGAGTCATTTTAACTCATGGATTGTACCTTGCTACGGGAGCCCAAAGCACATAGTAGCAAGAGGAATTAGTGGGATTGATGCAGTTAGAGATCAAAGTGATAGAGGTTAGAGCAGTCAGATATTGAAGATGCGTAGAGAGGGTTGACTATAGTGTAGAAAGATAGAGTCAACAAAAGTGCAAAATGTTCAGTCAGTAGAGGCAATAGAATTTAGAGACTTTGATAACAGAGGCATCGTTCTGATTTAGGTTGGATGTTTTTTTATTTCTAAAGTTGTTAGAGCAACAACACTATAGAGAAGTGTTGCATGCAGAACATTCCAAAGGTTCAGGATTGGGATCGAGTTGAATTCCTTTCTTGTTGAGAGGGAGTGTTGAAAATAGCAGCAAGAAATGATAAAAATAGAATCCATAAATTCCAATTTAATTTGTCCTTGAATTAAACTGAGAATTAAAATCGAATTCTATTCTCATAGGAAGTTGTGATAATTAACTAGAGTGAGCTGACTTAGTTAACTTAGGAATTTTGAGTTGGAAGTCTTTCTAAAGTCATGTATATGTTCTCCTTATATTATAGGGGTCTAGGATGAGTGGTAATTAGTTAACTCAGTTTACTGAGTTAAGTCGAGTTAATTTATTTTCAAACTGTTTGAGGAACGAATAGTGAGTTAATAGCCAGTTGATGCATTAGTGCACTCAACTAATGCTACTCTAGTTAACTGAAGATTCCCTCATCAGAAACTCATTCATGTCGATTCTGACAAAGACACAGTTGAGAATAGAGTGTAGGGACAATGTACTATTTGTTGTATAATTTTCTGAGTTGTACAAATGGTGCATGAAATCAGGAACTAAACCTAGAAGGGATTGCACAGTTATGGATGAGGAATTTCCCTTTAAATATAGGCTAATTCTCTCATGAATGGTGCAAATAATTAGAATCTTGGATGCTTGGAAATTTAGCTAAGTATTGGTGAAAGGAAGTCATTAGGCGGAGGATAGGAAATACTTGTGAAGGTTAAGCTCAAGGTTGAGCATAGCATATTGTATTCATCCAAATTCTTTGATTAGGAATGGCACAAGGAAATAGGGGCTTGGAGAGTAGTAGAAGAGGCTAAGGTTTGGCTTGAGCTTGCTTGTGAGATGGGAGATTGACCATACTGAGTGCTGGGATTGTTCTTGTGAGAACAAGCATTGTATTATCATCTTGGATTTCTGATATATGCAATACAGATAGTGGGGTTTTGAGTTGTGGCTTTCCCTGGGTACTTATTGTGTTATGTGCCATTAATTTATCTTCCTCTTGTCGATTATTATTTTTCTAGATCTATTGGCTTCCATTGGTTGAAAGTAGAAGTAGATTCTTGTCTCTTGTTTTAGTAAATTACATGAGCTTGTGAATATACAATATTTCCTATAACTTGGGCATTCGACAAGTTATCTCCTCCTGTAGAAAAACATGGCCTCCTATAGCACTCCTATAGCTCTCTTGTAGCATGTGTAAACTTGACCAGATTTTCTCCAAAATCTTGGTTTTTGTCTCTCAGGCTTGAATCATGACCCCTGGGCTCTGAATCCATGATTTAGGAAGACCAAATACCACTCTAGACAAATATGAAATCAAATTAGGAAGACAAATTTCCACATTTGAATAACAATGAATGTTTTATTATGAAATGTACATGGATTATGTTACTAAAGCTAAGTTTCCTTGAACACAGTGATAAAAAGGATGATTGATCAATGCAAAGTAGATTGGACTTGATTATTGGATTCATGGCCCCTTAAGGTTTCAGTTACAAGCATTATTGTTGAAAATATCAAATTTCCTTTTTCAAAACAACATTCCACATTTTGCAATTAGAGTATTAGTTTACATTCTCCAATTAGACTAATGTTTCTATTTTTTCAATTAGGCTAGCATTTGATTTCATGATATTTACTTCATTCCATCAAATCAAAGAAACAAGGACACATTGCATGCTTCACATATAGTGTCGACACCTCTTACATTTGTATGCACCTTAGGTTGATAATTTAAGTTGGTAGCTTTGGGAGTTTCATAATTCTTGTTCCAATACTGGGGCTTATCACTTTTTGGTGTCTTTTCGAGGAGGTGTCAAAGTATTCATTGTTTCCTTCCCTAGTTGATCCATTTCTACAAAAACAAAAAAATTGCATTAGGCATATTTCATTTCATAAAATTGCATTGCATTAACATTATTATTCAATTATTTTTATAAAAACATAAGAAAATTATTTCTCCAACACCAAACCCCCCCATTTAATCACATGGTGTAATAAGAACCACATCACCATCCACTTTTGCAAGTAGAAAAAGAAGAGGTGGCAGAAAAAGTAGAAGAAATGGGTGGAGATGATGACAATGAATAATATCCTCTTAGATTTCTCATTCAAGATACTGATATCAATGTTCATATGAAGAACATCCCTCCATATTTCCTTCCCAACTTGCATGGTATGAGGTTAGAGGATCCAAAAACCTTTCTCTTTGAATTTGAAATTCTTTGTAGATCTTATGGTTACTTACTAAACACTGAAAAGTTGAGATTGTTTTCGACAACATTGAAGGATAGAGCTCTTAAATGGTGCATGAGTTTAGGGACTAATTCAATAAGATCATGGAATTATATGCAAAAGATACTTCTAGAAAAATATAAAGACCATGATCTTAAAGAAGAAATATTTAGAATGGTGCAAAAATAAGATAAGAGCCTTGAAGATCTAATAGAGAGATTCATGTATAATGTTAAGAGGACAAAATTACACGAATTAGGATTTGACACACTAAAAACCCTCTTACTTATCTCTTGATCTCATAAGTAGAGGTGATGTATACGAATTATCATTTGAAGAAATTTGTGAAACATGCAAACGCATATCAAGAGGAAGGATAAGAGTAAGTAAATCAACGTCAAGATTAGTAAGTCAAGTTGAACTTGGAAATTTGTTTGATAACATTAAATTAAAAAATATTAGCAATATAAGCAAACAAGTAGAAATGTTTTGAATGCAAGATGAGCAAAAATAAGATGTTGATATTTGTGTTTCCCATGTAGAATCACATGTTACTAAATATTTCCCATCGTTATCAAGGTTGAAGGAAGTTTACCAAGAGGAAAATGGAGCAAGTCAATCCCCAAAGCAACTATGCTATTTAGCTAAAGAAGACCATGTCAGCCCAGTCAACTTGATATGATGCAAGAACCTAATTCATAATTTCAAGGTTATTCACATCCATCTCAAATTAATTGGAACACACCCTTTCCTTGGAAACCTTGGTCATATCAACCCTAAAAGCAATCTTGGAAACAAGGTTGGAAAGAACCTTATGGGATAATTCCACAATCGCCTCAATATTTTCCTCAATATCCTCCATACCCAACTCCATACTATCCCTAACATCCACCTCCACCACAACCCCAACCCCAACCCCAAATGCATCCATCTCAAAGGTCCACTCCCACTCAATTACCCATACCACCATTTCCAAACCCACACAAGGAAGTAGCTCAACCCACTTACAATGTTGAGGTACCACACCTCCAAAAAATATCCTCTTGATCTAAATGGTATTCATCTTAGCTCAGGAAGAGTATTGCAAAAAAAATGGTTCTTTCGATGTCATTAAGGAAATCATTCATAAAAATAAGATTCAAATGAGAAGGCCAAAGAATCATGGGTTGTACTAGATGAATAGCAGACAACAAAATCATAGATTGAGAAATTTCCCTCATGTTTACTATCAGACATTCCAAGTGCTCAAGAGAATAATTAGAAAAACAGGAAGATTTGAATGTCATGGTAGAAGAAGACATGATAAATGATCCAGATGAGAAAGAAAACCAAGGGCATGAAATATATATTGAGGTTTGGTTCCACAAAATCAAAAAGATGGAGCATCACTCTCTTCTTCAACAATACTTGATATTGTCAAAGTCAAAGCAAGTGGTCTCTAAAATTCAGTGACATGTTAAAACATATATTTTGAGCCTACACATGAGTTCTTTTGTCATCTTGATGTGCAGATGGCTCCATTGGAAATATTCCTATACTCGAAATATATATAATTTTTTTCAAGTATAGTAGGATATAAAAATGAAAAGTAAGACGAAAAATAAAATCTCAAGTGAAAACCTCTTTCGAGGCACTTGAGATTGGCTCATTGATTGAAAACCTCCATGAGGTTGTCAATGGGTTGGAAAAAAAGAGAAAAAAAAGAGTAAAAGAATAGATCCTAGGTGAAAAGCTCCTTTTAGGTGCATAGGTAGACCTACTAGTTGAAAACCTCCTTGAGGCAGCTAGTAGGCCTAAGTAAAGAAAAAATGAAAAAAAATTGAAAAGAAAAAAAACTTTGCTCCATGTATCTGTTTATAATGAAAGCAAGTGTTCTACAACCTTTGCAAGCAACAAAAACAAGTTAGCACCAAAAGAAAAAGTTGGTCAAAAGCATTATCAAAAGAAGTCAAACTTGGGCTTTCTCCTCCTTTGCTTAGATGCTCCAACAAGACCAAGGCCATGTCATTCCATCACCCTCATCGATTTCCAACATCCACCCATCATTTCCAAACATTTCCCATTAATTTTCCTCATTGTCCTAAAATGCTACATGAGGGTTTTGTTTTGATACAGGAGGCCATAATACACAAGGCATAATTTTTGTTACCATATCTCGAAAACTATGCATCCATTAGCATATTTGTTTCATCTGAAGATGCATATGGATGATGGTAACATGCTCAAGCAATTTCAGCGAATTCCAGTGAACACTTCTCGATAAATTGGCCTCCATCACCTACAACCATTTTTAATTTTTCTCGAGATTCATGTATCCATTGGCCAAGAATTTTTATGGGGAGGTGCATAAGAATGATGGAAACATGCTCAAAAATATTTAAGGTCAATCTAGTCTATTGTTTGAGAGATATGGATAAAACAATTCTACTACAGGAGATTGTCTTGAAATGCTACAGGAGCAGCCATAAGTGCTATAGGAGGCAGATCATATTGGAGAAAGAGGTCACAAGGTCAAGTCCTCTTTAAGAAATGTTGAGAGAGGTCCACCAATATCAATTTCATCACCAATCCACTCCATCTAGCCAAAATTCAGCTTCAATTTCCACTTTTCCATACATAAAAGCAGGGAAAATTTTAAGGATGGAAGTTTATCTTAAATTTTAGAAACATTGGCGAATCTTACTAGTCCCTAATATCCAAACTGTAAAATGTTTTGTGATACTTTTGTATAAATATTTATATTCTAATGATTTTATATTAGTCTATATAAAATTTTGGCGATTGCTAAGGAAAAATAATTTTGTATTGTAAAATTTTGGCGAATCATCTTTAGGGAAAAATGGAAATTGACGAATCCTTTTTTTAGAAAAAGGATGGAAAATTAGCCCACCGGCGAATATTAGCCCCTAAAATTATCCCCACATAAAAGAACACCAAAAAATTTTGCGTTTAATTTTTCCACCACCTACACCACTTCCTAATGATTTTAACCCTGTCCTTATACCTTTTATGACTTGCCCACAATCTTACATGCAATATGAGGTCTCAAAAGATGAATTAAGTGATGGCTATAGGAAGGAGATTCCTCCTATAGCATCCCAAACAGTTACAACAAAACTCAACATCAATTCTTTTTCCACCCACAGAGTAGAATATCCAACCACTATGAGCATCATGAAGCCATTTATGAAGTTGATAAGGAGCACACCCTCCTTAGGGGGCAGTCCATCCACTCCACCAATAGAAGATAAAAACCTGCACACATAATAGTTTTATCAGTCGAAGAATCATCAATATACGAAGACCTTTGCAGAAGCAAGAAAAAGAAATCAACACCTTCAATATCATCATGTTATGAGGACTAGCTCCAACATGCATGAATCTCCATCAATTCAATATCACAGGTAGGAATAGGTATGCATTGCTCTTCACCTCTCCTTTTGAGCATATTATTGTTAAAAAATATTGTTTCCAATGCACACGAGAGAAGGTTTTATAGTCAGAAGGTGGCCAATAAATTTAGCCACCCTCCATTAGTAAGACTATAGTTTACTCAAATACCCATGCAACGTGGAGAAGTCAAAGTGGGGAAAGTGATAATTATGAGGAATGATGACAATATCACTAAGCGCACCGAGCCCAGTACCATAGAAAGAAATAAAAAACAAGGCTCAACTTTAGTTGTATCGATGCTCATTCCCAAAAGAGTTAGAGAGGCTCATTAAGTCATCGAAGGTCGAGCTAGATGCTACCAGGGGCAGCCTAGGGTGTTACAAAAGAGATACAAAATTAATTTGCAGGTGTTATAGGAACGAGCATAGCTACTACAGGAGAAACAAGGTTGCTACAAGAGAAGCAAAGTTGTTACAAGAGAGACAAATTGTGTGCTACAAGAGAAACAAATTTTCTACAGGAGAAGATAGTGTGCTACAAGAAAATCCAGAGATCTGCAAAAAGCCTCATTTTGAGCAACTTTACCCTAGATTTGAAGAGGTACATCTAAGATAAGGGTAAATACACATTTTTATCTACCATTTATGGACAAGAAGCTTACAAAACCTCTCATTCCTTTAACCAAAATTTTGATAGCAGTTTGAGAATAAAAAATTGATTGAGAATGTTTATTTTGGGTTAAGAAAGATAAGAAAGGAAACAGATTTTTATTTTTTATTTTATTATTATTTGAGTTTGAAGTTTTCCTTCCTCTGACTAATATGGATAAACCTGCACTTTTACCCCTGTAGCATATTGGGAGTATTGGTTTTCCAAACTTTGGAAAATCACAGTGACAAATCATGAGGAGGGGGGGTAGTTTCAATTGAAGAGAGTCCACAGACTCATCAAGGATACTAATTATTGGATATGTAGTTGAGAATGTTTGAAAACTTATATTATGGGAAAACATTGTAAACATTAACAAGAAGACTTTTCTTAAGACACAAGAACAAACCTAACTAGAACTTGGAGAAAATGATGGATCTATACAAGAAGGAGCTTAAAAAGAAGAGGAAGAGGATGGAGCAAGAGAATATGTACCAAATTTCCTTTTAAGGTAGCTTGGGATGTTAAGGAGGCCATGAATGAGGCACAATTAGGTCACTAAGTTGCTCAGAAGATGAGCAACACTTTTAGTAGGTGGGTATGATGGGCCTCCAAATTAAACATAAATTAAGGCCCATCTAACAATCCTTCAACACATTAAAACTCTCCTTTTTGCATTAGATGACATATGTTTATCTTTAATATGTTCATTTTGAAGGATTAGAGATAATTTCATATTTGTGCCTAATGTTATTTATTTTTGTAGAATATTGTGACAGTATTGGGTAGGTTATGAAGGTTTGGAGGAGGAGATAACCTAGGGGCTTGCAACCTGCTACATGAGGCTCAATATTTCATAATAAATGAACAAGATATTATGAAATTATTTCACAAATTCTTGAGCTCCAGTGATTGAGAAAATCTAGGAATGTTTTCATTGTCATTTAATGCAAATTCCTAGTGTTGGGAACCATATCCACTATTTGAGGGATTTTGGAGGGGAAATCTTCCTCCTTTCAAGTATAATGCTTCCCCATCAATTTGTATAAGTACCAATTCGAATTTTCCTCTAAGGGCATGTATTTCTTAGTCTTCTTGTGGAGAAAACTTGTTCTTTAGCAGCTCCACTTTCATTTCTAGCAACAATGTACATGGATTGATTAAAATAATGAATTTTGGTGCTATTTTAGATTTTAAAGCTTGGTTTTATTCATAGAATCTGATTTTCCTTGGGCTTGGCCATCACAGGAGCCTCAAAGCCCTCTTGTATAATTTCTTTATGTCCTTTGAATGTCTTTTTCACTTGCATATCTTATTTATGCATTTACTATTGATGCTTCTTTTTTTCTAGGTTACATTGGTTAAATGAGTGAAGTTATTTATTTTGTAGGTTATTTACAGAGTCACAAGAATGATTCATCCTTAGAAAAACTTTGAAAATTCATCTTCATCATTGAGCTACTTGGATTGCTTTACTAGTTCACAAATCTACAATTTCTGAAAATCTCTTGTAGCAAAATAGTAGTAATTTTTTGCTATTTTTTAGAATATGTTAATGAGCTTCATTGGAGTTGATTCTAGTTGTATTGGGTCATACAAACATTCATGTTAATAAAAAAAAATTATCCCATAGCATTTTCACTTGATTAGGTTAGGCATTTGGTAGGTTAACTAATTCAGTAGTTCTTGAATATCCAATTTTTAGAGTAGTAATTTTCTGTTATTTTTTATTATGTCTTAACAGGGGTATTTTGGAGTGATTCCACTATGAATGGAAGCCTAATATATCCTACTTAATAGAAAAAAATTACATTCCATTTTCATTTGATTTACTTGGGCATTCGACAAGTTATCTCCTCCTATAGCACCTCCTGTAGCACTTGTAAACTTGACCAAATTTGCTCCAAAAACTTGGTTTTTGTCCCTTAGGCTTGAATCATGACCCCTAGGCTCTTAATCCATGATTGAGGAAGACCAAATACCACTCTAGACCCACCTCTCCTTCACTACGAGTACAAATATGCAATTAGAATTAGAAGACAAATTTCCACATTTGAATAACTTTTCTTATGAAATGTACATGGATTCTATCACTAAAGCTAAGTTTCCTTGAACATAGTGATAAAAATGGTGGTTCATCAATGCAAAGTAGATTAGAATTAATTCTTGAATTTATGTTTCCTTAAGGTTTCAGTTACAAGAATTATTGTTGAACATATCACATTTTCTTTTTCAAAACAACATTCCACATTGTGCAATTAGATTATTAATTTACATTCTCCAAGTAGACTAATGTTTCTATTTTTGGAAGTAAGCTTTACCTCTCCACTGGAGGGAAAGAGCGATGTTGCTCCTACTAGGGTTCTTGCATAAACCTTGTTTCCCTACTCCACTGTGCTCACTGCTATCCTGATTCTGCTTCTCCGCTGACTCTTTCTCCATGAATCCGCCCTTCGGAGGGGTGGGCATGCCCCCCTGCCCATCAGCCCCTCTTCTGACAATTCTGCAAGTGAAAACACTCAGTCCAGTCCCTACTCCACCCCACTGGCCTCTTATGACATCGATCTTACCATCGACAATGCTGATGACTTTGCTACAGGTTCCGCGGCCGCCAAAGACAAAGGCATTGACCAAAATGCCTCGACGTCATAGCCAAATGCGTCCTCTACTACATGCATCCCCAAGTCTGCAGAAAGAATCAAAATAGATTTCCCCAGTCACTGAATCAACAACAAAATCCAATTTATGAGGGATCATGCACTCATAGGCAACTTCATCGGATTTTGGCCAACTGAAAAGGCCTTGCAATGATGGATCACCTCCAAATGGAAGCCTAAAGGACAAGTTACCCTGCAGCTCAGTCCCAAAGGCTTCTTCACTGTTACTTTCAACTGTCTGGAGGACAAAACTCATATCTTTGAGGGAGGCCCGTACTTCTTCAACTTTGTAGGCCTGTACCTTCGTGACTAGATAGAGAGGTTCAATCCAGACAAAGAAGATTTCAACTAGGCTCCAGTATGGATCCGTATGTAATCTCTTTCCCTGGAATACTAGAATGAGGAGACCTTAAAGGACATAGGCAATAGCCTGGCAGTTTTTATCAAAGTCACTGAGGAAACTAAATTCCGAAGATACACCTCCTATGCCAGGATCTGTGTACACATGCATCTGGCCAAAGCACTCACAGACTCGGTAAGTCTATTTCATGACGATTTTGAATGGTTCCAAACAATAGACTACGAGCATGTTCCTTTTCATTGCAGGATATGGCATGAACATGGCCATATTTTCAAGGATTACCCAATGAATCTTCAGTCTAAAGCCCCTGTCACTAAGACAAGCAAAGATGCTGAGAGATTCACAAAGGTCTCCAGTTGAAAAAAGCATGCCAATAAATCTCCAGTTGCCCCAGATAATCTCAAGAAACCTAATACTCGGAACAATTTCGAAATCCTGACTTCTCAAAATAACATGGAGGATCACCTTTTTAATCCCTCCTTTAGATCCACCTCCTTCTTCACCCCCCCGCCTCCAGAATCTTCAGCTCCACTCTCAGCCTCCAATCTCACCAGTATCCCTGCCTCTACCTCCTTTGATAAAAAATATGTAGATATAGCCCTACAATATTCCAACATGGAGATAAATGCAACTCTAGCTCTCAGTATCCATCAAAAGTCAAACGAGGAAGAACAGAACACACTGATACACATGGATGAGGAACCAAAAAGTGTAGATCTAGGAGGTTTGGACATTCTAAGCCTGGAAGCAGTGTGTCGACAGAAAGAATTCAGTGCTATACCCCCCCCCGGAAATCGAAAGACTTGAAGTAGTTTTAGCTAGAGAACAGCATAACAAATGTCATGGTATTCAGGTAGGCAGTCCTTGGGATGGAAAAAAAAATACTGAAAGACACGAAGAAATGCGGGCACAAAACAAATCTGCAGAGGACCATTATTATTGGAGAAATGCTAGTGGAATCTGGTAGATTTTCCAAGCTGACCAAGTTTTTCAAATCTCTTCCCCACTGTTCCTCATGAAGATCATCTCATGGAACGTGAGAGGGATTAATATCCCTGCAAAACACAGAATGTTAAAAAATATGATGCAGCAAGAAAAGCCTTCATTAGTCTTTCTACAAGAAACAAAATGCAATAGCACTGCATTGGAAAAGATTCTAAATAAAGCTTGGTCGGTATGCCGCTCAGTGTCAGTGGATGCTTCAAGGGCCTCAAGAGGGCTAGCAATCATGTGGAACCCTCAAGTTCTCTCCCTTCAAGATTTTCACGCCTCACACTTCTTTATTCAGACAACCTTCCACCTAATCGAGACCAATATCCATGGTCATCTCTCTAATGTGTATTTCCCACAAGATTTACAAGAAAATTTGGATCTGCTGGACACACTCACAGCTCTCAACTCTGATAAGATCTTTCCCCTTTGGATTTTTGGTGGTGACTTCAACATCATCACAGCTTTGGAGGAAAAAGAAGGAGGAAGATCGAGGCTAGAAGGTGACAACATCGGCTTCAAAGACTTCATCTATAGAAATCAGTTAATGGACCTTCATACTTCTAATGGTATGTATACATGGATCAATAAAAGAAGGGGACCATAGCATATAGCTTCTAGGCTGGATCGATTCCTTATATCGGATAATGCCATTCACCTGGGTGGGGAATTTCATGCTTCCATCATGCCTCAAGTGGGCTCTGATCATTAGCCCATAATGCTACAGAGGTCGCGTCCGGGCTCTAAGTGCAATAGACCTTTTCGCTTTGAATCCTTTTGGTTTTCTCATCCTAACTTCAAAGAAGTAGTTAATGATGCCTAGAAATCCTTCACTCCCCCTGCAAGAGCCAAGATGTTCCAGTTTCAACAAAAGTTAAAATACCTTTAAAAAGTTCTCAAATCATGGAATCGCACTCAGTTTGGTAACATTTTTGATCATCGGAAAGTGCTGGAGCAGCAAATGAATACACTGAAACAGTGTATTATCTCTGAGGGAAGAACGAAAGACTATGCGCAATAGGAGCAGGCCGTCTTGACCTAGATTGAAGCATGAAGGCAACAAGAAGAGACCCTATGGTGACAAAAATCCAGGATCAGATGGCTTAAGGATGGGGAGAAAAATACCAAATTATTTCACACGTCTACCATTCAAAGGAGAATGCACAATAACATCGCCTTCATTAATAATCAACAAGGGGAGCGTTTGGAGGTGCATGAAGAAGTGGAACAGGAATTCAAAGATTACTTTCAGGACATTCTTCAGGAGCCCCCAGGCTACAGAAATCAAGTTATTCGATCTATTACACAACACATTCCTAAAATCATCACCACGGACCACAAAATTATGCTTATCTAGCCTATCTCTATGCAGGAAGTGGAGGACGCAATGGCCCAACTCAAGGATGGCAAAGCGCCTGGCCCTGATGGCTTCACACCCAACTTCTTTCATGCTTTCTGGGAGCATATCAAAATAGAGTTCTGGTAGCTCGTGGAAGAATCGCGATTGATGCATTGGATCCTTCCTTCCCTAAACACGACCTTTATAGCGCTCGTTCCTAAAGTGGAAGAATCCAATACACCTGATAAATATAGGCCTATTGCACTCTGCAATGTAATCTACAAATTCATATTTAAAGTCTTGGTGAACAGGCTCAAACCTCTTATCCCTCTCCTCATTTTGCCAGAGCAGACAGGCTATGTAGAAGGGCGCCAAATTCTGGACAATATCATTCTCTCACATGAAGTGATCCACTCCCTCAAGATTCTAAAAAAGCCAAGTATGATTCTCAAATTAGAACTTTCTAAAGCTTTCGATAAGCTCAGTTGGACCTATATTAATCATATATTACTTGCATTTGGCTTCAATTCTACCTGGACTCGATGGATTATGAATCTCATTTTCTCCCCTTATTTCTCCATTCTTCTTAATGGTTCTCCTTCCCCACCCTTTCGTCCTTCCCGGGGTATCTGTCAAGGCGATCCTCTCTCCCCGTTCCTTTTTGTTCTCATGGCTGAAGGACTTAGTCGCCTTCTTCATTCTGCTATCAATTCACACTCTTTAAAGGAAATTTCTCAGCATGGTCAACCCCCCATCTCTCACCAACAGTTTGTCGATGATAATATGCTTTTCAGCCATCCATCAGTTCAAGAGGCCTCTGCCTTCAATTCCTTTCTCAATCTATTCTTAGAAGCTTCTGGCACCACTATCAATGCCTCCAAATCCCAGCTCTTCTTCTTCCATACTCCCATTCTCACTCAAAGAAATATAGCCAGGATTTTGGGCTTTCCGATAGCCATGCTTCCTTCGAAATATCTCAGAGCTCTCCTGTTTGATTCAGCCATCAAACATGCTTCCTGGAGAACCCTCCTTGACAATTTAGAAACCAGGCTCTCCTCCTGGACCTACTGCTCACTCAACATTGCAAGCAGGCTTATCCTAATCAAATCTGCTCTCCAAACCTTGCCTATGTACTTATTTTCTATCTTGGCTGCCCCTATATGGGTTCTTAAAAATATCCGCAATCTTCAAAGAAACTTTCTTTGGGGTTCGTTGGGCCACAACAGAAAATGGGCTCTGGTCAAATGGACTGAGGTTTGTCTTCCGAAGTCATTTGGTGGACTTGGTCTGAGGGATCCCCTCCACAGCAACAACACCATGGGCGCTCGCATCTGGTGGAACTAGATCTCAAAACCGCACACTCCCTGGTCATGTCTCTGGTAGGCCAAATATGCTCCAGGCAGTCCAATGGAGGATCTCACCTGCATGAGTACGACCACCCCTGGCTCTCTGATTTGGAATGCGGCCAAGCAACATAGTGCCTTTATTCAAGCACACATCTTTTGGGAAATCCACTCAGGTACCACTGCAAGATTTTGGGAGGACTCTTAGCAAAAACTTCCCAAACTCACCTCTCTCTTTCACAAACTTAAGTAGCAAGAAACTATGCAGAAAAATGATCAAATCCATGTCCATCAATTTTGGCAGAAGCAATCCCCTCAAGGTTTTCAACTTTGGAGAATAGCTAACGCCTAGCAGGCTAACTGACAGGAGGAAACTTATGAAGAGATCGATCAAGAGCTCAAACTCAGGAAAATTAAACTCTCTGATCAGAAGGACAAAGTGCAATGGGGATATACACCCAAAGGTATGTTCACTACCAAGGAAGCATACCAAATTCTCTATCAACCCACGCAGATCATAAAGGATCAACTATGGGATCGGGTCTGGCAACCAAGTATCTGGCCTAAGGTCTCCACTTTCCTTTGGCTACTAAGCAAACAACGGATCCTCACTTGGGATAATCTACAAAAGAGAGGATTTATTGGGCCTTCCAGATCTCCCAACTACAATCTTCACACAGAGACCATCTTGCATCTCTTGGACACTTGCCCATTAGTAGCTCAACTTTGGGAGAGAACAACACAGTGTAATAGAAGAACAGGCAGACATGTGGGAGATATTTTAAACACCATCAAGAACTGGCCTCGACATCCTTTCCAATGTCTTCTACTCAATTCCCTCTGGAACCTCTTACCAGGCTTTATCTACTGGATCATTTGGAAGGAAAGAAATAACAGGATCTTTAAAAATCACAGTACGCCCCTTAACACTCTTTGGCTACTTCTCAAACAAAACCTTCAAGAAACTCTAGCTCTTAGACACCGACAAGACTCAGATTTGCCAGTTTCACCCTAGGAATGCCTCATTCTGGCCAATTGGAACCTAGATCTCACTTTTTTAGCTCATATCAAGCCCAGCTCCTCCATCCACTCTGAGTCTCCCTAATTCTGGTCTCCTCCTACCATCCACCCTTACAAACTGAACTTTGACGGAGCTGCTAAGGGAAATCCTGGGCCGACAAGATATGGTGGTATCTTCAGAGATGTTGAAGGCTTTGTTCTGCACATATATCATGGTTCGCTTGGAAGAGACACCAACAAAGCTGCCAAACTTGAAGGCTTATGGAAGGGCATTTGTATAGTAGAAATAAAAAAAATTTCGCTCTAGAGGTCGAAGGGGACTCTCAAATATTAATAGAGGCCACTATTCAGATTCACTCAGGCTCTTCAACAGCAAAGATCGCTTCGAGCTGGCGGCTCCTAAGCACATTGGAACAAATTGAAGAATGGCTCAGGCTCCACGCAGCATCACCTTCAAGCACATTCGGCGAACAACTAATAAGGTAGGAGATAGACTGCCTAATTGAGGCACTGATCAATAGCTCCCATTCTTCTTTGATCCATTGAACGGTTCCAATGATATACAACTCAAACGAGATTGCACTCTCCTGGTGCAACAAGATCTATCTCTCCCGGATCCGGGTGTTTAATTGCCTGATTGGTATGTGGGCGGCTAAATGGGTTGGCGCGTGGCTTATTACCACTACCACTTGGCCTCGTGCAATGACAGTGCTGGGCTCCAGTATTGCAACAATAATGCTGCAACTCCTGGGACTCCCTTCTTTACTTTTATCAACCCAGTACTTTGTAACAAATTTGGAAGCGACGGTGCTGTATGCACAAGTACTAGCTCTTGCCGCGGTTGTCACTTGGTTAGCTGGCACAAGTCC
This sequence comes from Pinus taeda, assembly GCA_000404065.3. Lineage (NCBI taxonomy): Eukaryota > Viridiplantae > Streptophyta > Pinopsida > Pinales > Pinaceae > Pinus > Pinus taeda. The sequence continues at coordinate 10,881 of APFE031114703.1, read as the reverse complement.
GCTAGGAGCTTAAGCCAACTTCTATGAGCTCTTAGAAGAAGATTTTTAATTGATGGATGAAATCTAACTCAAAGGAAGCTAATCTACTTGCGAAAAGAAACTGAAAAGCTGAGAGGAAATGTAAACCCTAGTAAACCCTAATTTTGCCAGCTAGCCCTACTGATGCAAGGAAGAGGATACAAGATACTGAAAGAGATGTCATTGACTTCTAGGAAGGTAAAATGCATGTGTCTAAGCTACTTCTATAGTAAAATCTGAAGAAAACATAATTCTGTATTTTTGAATAAGTTGTCAGAATTATCATGCATGTGCTTTAACTATTTTTGGTTGTGCAGAGGTGGATTGGCAAAAGGAAATGCTTGCAAGAGGTTGGGAAGGTTAGAAGAGGGCCTAAGGGGTCCCTAGCACCCTTCCAGAGAGTTTCACAGTGTTCGGATATCAAGAAACCACTTTTGTGAGCTTCTACAGGAAGTCTGCAGGGGTTCTACAGGATGTTCTGTAATTTCTTCAGGATGTTCCGAAAAGAGGATTTTGGAGGGTTGATGGAGGAAAAATGTTGGGAGAGTGGAAATTGAGGTTGGATAAGGATGTTAAGGGGTTTAGGACCTGGTGAATGAGGCTAAGGAGCGATTGGATTTGTTCAAGGATGTAGGAAGCAATGATGCACAAGAATGTAAAAACTAGGGAAAAGTGAGAAAACATGGCAAATGAGAGGCAAGAATCTGAATTAGAGGATGAAGCAGGTTGCATGGATGGGGTAAGGATAGATGAGGAGGTATCATAGGTACTTTGCACGTTATTTCCCAAAACTGATCAACAAAGGCTATGCAAACCAAAGATCTAACTACTTTAACCTAATTTGACCTAGAAACCATAAACATGATGCACAATAGTTTATTGGCAGCAAATCAGTAAATCAACTATGGAAACCAAACAAGAATGGATTTGAGCATGTAATCACAACTAGTATCAACTTCTGCAAATGAGAATCTAACACTAATAATTGCATGATGAAGCAAAGACAATGTTTTTGGTGGTAGCAAGGACACCTTGGTCCCAGCTCATGGTCCCACTAAGGGAGAGGTGAGATCAGAGGTGCTTGATAGCCTTTTTCTAAATATATTCTCTATCATTAACCTATCAAATCAATCTGAACATGAAAATCCTTTTTAATCATCAAAAGCAACCTAAATAACAAAACAAGATTTAAATCTAAATTAGTAGATTTTATTCTAAAGAATGCAGCAAAAACACATAAAGGTAAACAAAGGAGGTACTGGGCACTTGGGTTGGGCCCAACCCCAAGAGCTACAGCCTCCTGAGAAAGACTAGAGCTAGTGAAAATCTGGATTCATCTTTATTTCTCAAGAAATAATAGTTACATCAAAAATTGTCTACAAGAAAAAGCTTGAAAATGTGTTGAAATGCAGAGCTAACCTACTGCCTAAAAAATGACAAAAATCGAACTACAAACTAGCTAACTTATGCCAACCCAAATGAGGCCCTAAGACCTCTTATTTATACAAATTGAGGACCCCAAAATCCATCCTAAACTTTAGGAACTCGGCTACCAAAACTTATAGTTAACTGCAACTTTACTAGCCCTTGCTCGGCTGCCCTTGTGATAATTGATGTGGTGGCCCTTGAACTCCGAGATGATGGTGGAGAATTCGAGGTAAGGGCCCATAAATGAAGGGGACACCTTCCTACAAATCATCTTCCTTGTTCTTCCACGAATTTGGCTGCCAAGTGCTCATTAAAACCTTTGATTTTGTCTCAAAATTGACCAAAAAACTGCACAAAGCACCCATTAGACTTGTTGGCATAATGACTAACCCAATTCACTCTATTAACATAAATATAATAAAAAACATGCAATAAACTAATGAGAATGGTGGATTAAGTTGAATTAGGAGGCTGAATGAGCCCATATAATTATCCATTTTTGGGGCTCATCATCACCCCGTACTGAAAGTGTTGCTCATCCTCTGAGAAACTAATCTATCTCTTCATCTTTGATGGCCCTGGTGGCCTCCCTGTCATGCAAAGCTTCTGAAGTGATGTCCTCTTCTCGGTCATGAAACCATGCTTTTCTCTCTACTTCTTCCCACTGCCTATGTTCCTTTCCTTGTAGCAATTTTGTTAGCGCCTCAACCTTAGCGTGCAACTTGTCCTCTTTTTGTTGTTCATCATATGTTTCCTTGTCTTTCCTTCTTCCTATGATTGTTTGGCAGCCTTTTTCTCCAATTTCTTGGTCTCTCTTAGCTTAGCCCGAGTTTCCTCTAGAGAATTCTCAGCTTCCTGTAGAACTGTCTCAGCTTCCTGTAGAGCTATCTTTGAGTCCATCATCTGAATTCTCTCTCCAAGTGAAGGTTTTTGGCTTCCCCATTCATAGGTGATGGATATCTTTGAAGGAGACTCATCCTTTTGTTTAGTTGTTGTGTCCTTAATGACAATTGGCTCCTTTGATTGTAGCTGGGGTCTACCTACTTTGATCTGTGTGCTCCTCCTCACTTTAAAGTACATGGATGTTTGCCTCTTTCTCTTCCATTTTGGTTTTGGAGGTGTGCTTAAGGTGGCAAGCATGGTTGCTGCCTCCCTGGCCAAAATCTTAGGTAATTTCTCCTTTTGCTGCTCTGTTTTTATGCTTCCTGTAGAAAGCCCGTTGTCAACTATTTCGGTCTGTTTGGCTGGATGTGTCTTTCCTTTTAATTTTTGTGTGGCTGCCTTGGTTGTGCCCTCCTTTGGATCTGTAAGGTATCTAATTGCATGGCAAGAGGCTGCCTCATATCGCTCTTGAAATCTTCCATCTTATTTGCAAATTCATTTTTGGATAAGGTACTGCTCCCAACATTTATGTTTGTAGCCATTTGCTCCAGAGGAATGTTTTCTTCTTCTTCTTCCCTGGAGGTTCTTCAAAGATGTCTTGTTGTCCACCTAAGGGTTCTTTAATCACAGCCATCGAAGAAGAGAGAAGGTTGGCTGTGTGAAGCAGTGGGGGTGTTGTGCAATCATTTTTCTGAATTATCTCTACTCCTACAAGGCATGAAAGGAAATATTTTTGGTTGATTTTTGTTTTTTCTCTGCTTGTACCTACAAAACTGAAATAGATTGAACTGCAACTAACTAAAATCTATCTTGCTGAAATGAAAATGTGGAATTGAAATGAAAGCAGGAAATGACTAATCTATTTTGCTGAAATGAAATTGCAGGAATGAAATGCTAGGCTACGCTTGCAAAATTGAAATTACCGAATTGAAATACTAATCTACGCTTGCAAAATTAACATTGCGGAATTGAAATGCTAATCTATAAAAGCGGGAAATATCTAATCTACGCTTGCTGAAATGAAATGAAAGCAGGAAATGTCTAATCTACTTTTGCAGAAATGAAATTACAGAATGGAAATGAAATAAACTACTTAGCGGAAGGTTGCAGTAGAAAATAGAAGAAAAGCAGAAATCACCAATACTCCGACACTTCCCTGGCAACGGTGCCAAAAAGATGGTGGGCTCCAGTATTGCAGCAATAATGCTGCAACTCCTGGGACTCCCTTCTTTACTTTTATCAACCCGGTAGTTCGTAACAAACTTGGAAGCGACGGTGCTATATGCACAAGTACTAGCTCTTGTCGTGGCTGTCACTTGGTCATCTAGCACAAGTCCGCTAGGAGCTTAAGACAACTTCTATGAGTTCTTAGAAGAAGATTTTTAACTGATGGATGAAAGCTAACTCAAAGGAAGCTAATTTACTTGCGAAAAGAAACTGAAAAGCTGAGAGGAAATGCAAACCCTAATTTTTCCAGCTAGCCCTACTGATGCAAGGAAGAGGATGCAAGCTACTGAAAGAGATGCCATTGACTTCTAGGAAGGTAAAATGCATGTGTCTAAGCTACTTCTATAGTAAAATCTAAAGAAAACATCTTTTTGTATTTTTGAATAAGTTGTCAGAATCATCATGCATGTGTTTTAACTGTTTTTGGCTGTGCGGAGGTGGATTCACGAAAGGAAATGCTTGAAGGAGGTTGGGAAGGTTAGAAGAGGGCCTAAGGGGTCCCTAGCACCATTTCAAAGAGTTTCACAGTGTTCAGATATCGAGAAACCGCTTTCGTAAGCTTCTACAGGAAGTCTGCAAGGTTCTACAGGATAATCTGTAATTTCTACAGGATGTTCCAAAAAGAGGATTTTGGAGGGTTTATGGAGAAAAAATGGTGGGAGAGTGGAAATTGAGGTTGGATAAGGATGTTAAGGGGTCTAGGACCTGGTGAATGAGGCTAAGGAGCGATTGGATTTTTTCAAGGATGTAGGGAGCAATGATGCACAAGAATGTAGAAACTAGGGCAAAGTGAGAAAACGTGGCAAATGAGAGGCAAGAATCTGAATTAGAGGACGAAGCATTTTGCATGGATGGGGTAAGGATAGATGAGGAGGTATCATAGGTACTCTGCATGTTATTTCCCAAAACTGATCAACAAAGGCTATGCAAACCAAAGATCTAATTACTTTAACCTAATTTGACCTAGAAACTATAAGCATGATGCACAACAGTTTATTGGTAGCAAATCATGTAAATAAACTATGGAAACCAAACAAGAATGGATCTGAGCATGTAATCACAACTGGTATCAACTTCTGCAAATGAGAATCTAACACTAATAATTGCATGATGAAGCAAAGACAGTGTTTTTGGTGGCAACAAGGACACCTTGGTCCCAGCTCATGGTCCCACTAAGGGAGAAGTGAGATCAGAGGTGCTTGATAGCCTTTTTCTAAAGATATTCTCTGTTATTAACCTATCAAATCAATCTGAACATTAAAATCCTTTTTAATCATCAAAAGCAACCTAAATAACAAAAAAAGATTTAAATCTAAATAGCAAATTTTATTCTAAGAATGCAGCAAAAACACATAAAGGTAAACAAAGGAGGTACTGGGCACTTGGGTTGGGCCCAACCCTAAGAGCTACAGGGTCCTAAGAAAGATTAGAGCTAGTGCAAATCTGGATTCATCTTTATTTCTCAAGAAATAATAGTTACATCAAAAACTATCTACAAGAAAAAGCTTGAAAATGTGTTGAAATGCAGAGCTAACCTATTTCCTAAAAAATGACTAAAAAATGACAAAAATCGAACTACAAACTAGCTAACTTATTCCAACCCAAATGAGGCCCTAAGCCCTCTTATTTATACAAATTGAGGACCCCAAAAGCCCTCCTAAACTTTAGGAACTCGGCTGGCAAAACTTGTAGTTAACCGCAACTTTACTAGCCCTTACTCGGTTGCCCTTGTGATAATTGATGTGGTGGCCCTTGAACTTCGAGCTGATGGTGAAGAATTTGAGGTAAGGGTCGATGAATGAAGGGGACACCTTCCTACAAATCCTCTTCCTTGTTCTTCCACGAATTTGGCTGCCAAGTGCTCATTAAAACCTTTGATTTTGTCTCAAAATTGACCAAAGCACTGCACAAAGTACCCATTAGACTTGTTGGCATAATGACTAACCCAATTCACTCTATTAGCATAAATATAATAAAAAACATGCAATAAACTAATGAGAATGGTGGATTAAGTCGAATTAGGAGGCCGAATGAGCCCATATAATTATCCATTTTTGGGGCTCATCATCACCCCGTACTAAAAGTGTTGCTCATCCTCTGAGCAACTAATATATCTCTTCATCTTTGATGGCCCTGGTGGCCTCCCTGTCATGCAAAGCTTCTGAAGTGATGTCCTCTTCTCGGTCATGAAACGATGCTTTTCTTTCTACTTCTTCCCACTGCCTGCGCTCCTTTTCTTGTAGTAGTTTTGTTAGCGCCTCAACCTCAGACTGCAGCTTTTCCTATCTTTGTTGTTCATCATATGTTTCCTTGTCTTTCCTTCTTCCTGTGATTGTTTGGCTACCTTTTCCTCCAATTTCTTGGTCTCTCTTAGCTTAGCCCGATTTTTCCTGTAGAGAATTCTCAGCTTCCTGTAGAACTATCTCAGCTTCCTCTAGAGCTGTCTTTGAGTCCATCATCTGAATTCTCTCTCCAAGTGAAGGTTTTTGGCTTCTCCATTCATAGGTGATGGATATCTTTGAAGGAGACTCATCCTTTTGTTTAGTTGTTGTGTCCTTAATGACAATTGGCTCCTTTGATTGTGGCTGGGGTCTGCCTACTTTGATATGTGTGCTCCTCCTCACTTTAAAGTACATGGAGGTTTGCCTCTTTCTCTTCCATTTTGGTTTTGGAGGTGTGCTTAAGGTGGCAAGCACGGTTTCTGCCTCCTTGACCAAAATCTCAGGTGATTTCTCGTTTTGCTACTCTGTTTTCATGCTTCCTGTAGAAAGCCCAGTGTCAACTGTTTCAGTCTGTTTGGCTGGATGTGCCTTTCCTTTTAATTTCTGTGTGGTTGCCTTGGTTGTGCTCTCCTTTAGATCTGTAAGTTATCTAGTTGCATGGCAAGAAACTGCCTCATATCACTTTTGAAATCTTCCATTTTATTTGCAAATTCATTTTTGGATAAGGTATTATTCCCAACATTTATGTTTGTAGCCATTTGCTCCAGAGGAATGTTTTCTTCTTCTTCTTCCATGGAGGTTCTTCAAATATGTCTTGCTGTCCACCTAAGGGTTCTTTAATCACAACCATCGAAGAAGAAAGAAGGTTGGCTGTGTGAAGCAGTGGGGGTGTTGTGCAATCATTTTTCTAAATTATCTCTACTCCTTCAAGGCATGAAAGGAAATATTTTTAGTTGATTTTTTCTTTTTCTCTACTTGTACCTACAAAACTAAAATAGATTGAACTGCAACTAACTAAAATCTATCTTGCTGAAATGAAAATGTGGAATTGAAATGAAAGCAGAAAAGGACTAATCTATTTTGCTGAAATGAAATTGCAGGAATGAAATGCTAGATTACGCTTGCAAAATTGAAATTATGGAATTGAAATGCTAATCTACGCTTGCAAAATTGACATTGTGGAATTGAAATGCTAATCTATGAAAGCGGGAAATATCTAATCTACACTTGTTGAAATGAAATGAAAGCAGGAAATGTCTAATCTACTTTTGCAGAAATGAAATATACTACTTAGCAGAAGGTTGCAGTAGAAAATAGAAGAAAAGCAGCAATCACCAATACTCTGACACTTCCCCGGCAATGGCGCCAAAAAGATGGTGGGCTCCAGTATTGCAGCGATAATGCTGCAACTCCTGGGACTCCCTTCTTTACTTTTATCAACTCAGTAGTTCGTAACAAACTTGGAAGCGACGGTGCTGTATGCACAAGTACTAGCTCTTGCGATGGTTGTCACTTGGTCAGCTGACACAAGTCCTCTAGGAGCTTAAGCCAACTTCTATGAGTTCTTAGAAGAAGCTTTTTAACTGATGGATAAAAGCTAACTCAAAGGAAGCTAATTTACTTGCGGAAAGAAACTAAAAAGATGAGAGGAAATGCAAACCCTAATTTTTCCAGCTAGCCCTACTGATGCAAGGAAGAGGATGCAAGCTACTGAAAGAGATGCCATTGACTTCTAGGAAGGTAAAATGCATGTGTCTAAGCTACTTCTATAGTAAAATCTGAAGAAAACATTTTTTTTTATGTTTGAATAAGTTGTCATAATTATCATGCATGTGCTTTAACTGTTTTTGTCTGTGCAGAGGTGGATTGGCGAAAGGAAATGCTTGCAGGAGGTTGGGAAGGTTAGAAGAGGGCCTAAGGGGTCCCTAGCACCCTTCCAGAGAGTTTCACAATGTTCGGATATCAAGAAACCACTTTCGTGAGCTTCTACAGGAAGTCTGCAGGGTTCTACAGGATAATCTGTAATTTCTACAAGATGTTCTGTAATTTCTATAAGATGTTCCGAAAGGAGGATTTTGGAGGGTTGATGGAGGAAAAATGGTGGGAGAGTGGAAATTGAGGTTGGATAAGGATGTTAAGGGGTCTAGGACCTGGTGAATGAGGTTAAGGAGCGATTGGATTTGTTCAAGGATGTAAGGAGAAATGATGCACAAGTATGTAGAAACTAGGGAAAAGTGAGAAAACATGGCAAATGAGAGGCAAGAATCTGAATTAGAGGACGAAGCAGGTTGCATGGATGGGGTAAGGATAGATGAGGAGGTATCACAGGTACTTTGCACATTATTTCCCAAAACTGATCAACAAAGGCTATGCAAACCAAAGGTCTAACTACTTTAACCTAATTTGACCTAGAAACCATAAGCATGATGCACAACAGTTTATTGACATCAAATCACGTAAATCAACTATGGAAACCAAACAAGAATGGATCTGAGCATGTCATCACAACTGGTACCAACTTCTGCAAATGAGAATCTAACACTAATAATTGCATGATGAAGCAAAGACAATGTTTTTGGTGGTAGCAAGGACATCTTGGTCCCAGCTCATGGTCCCACTGAGGGAGAGGTGAGATCAGAGGTGCTTGATAGCCTTTTTCTAAAGATCTTCTCTTTTATTAACCTATCAAATAAATCTGAACATGAAAATCCTTTTTAATCATCAAAAGCAACCTAAATAACAAAATAAGATTTAAATCTAAATAGTAGATTTTATTATAAGAATGCAGCAAAAACACATAAAGGTAAACAAAGGAGGTATTGGGCACTTGGGTTGGGCCCAACCCCAAGAGCTACAACCTCCTAAGAAAGATTAGAGCTGGTGGAAAGCTCGATTCATCTTTATTGCTCAAGAAATAATAGTTACATCAAAAACTGTCTACAAGAAAAAACTTGAAAATGTGCTGAAATGTAGAGCTAACCTGTTGCCTAAAAAATGACTAAAATCGAACTACAAACTAGCTAACTTCTGCCAACCCAAATGAGGCCCTAAGCCCTCTTATTTATACAAATTGAGGACCCAACAGCCCTCCTAAATTTTAGGAACTCGACTGCCAAAACTTGTAGTTAACCGCAACTTTACTAACCCTTGCTCGGCTGCCCTTGTGATAATTGATGTGGTGGCCCTTGAACTTCGAGCTGATGGTGGAGAATTCAAGGTAAGGGCCCATAAATGAAGGGGACACATTCCTACAAATCCTCTTCCTTGTTCTTCCACGAATTTGGCTGCCAAGTGCTCATTAAAACCTTTGATTTTGTCTCAAAATTGACCAAAAAACTGCACAAAGCACCCATTAGACTTGTTGGCATAATGACTAACTGTAGAAATTTTGAATAATTTAACACATATTCAACAGAGATTATCTTGATCATGTACTATTGCGGAAAACATACACAATACATAAGCTCCTCTACGTTGATCATCAATATAGCAGCATCAATAACAATAAAACATCAAGAGCATTCACACATTAACACAGTATGTATCCCGGGGAAAGCATCTCGCTAAAAACCCCAACTATCTGTATATTAATGATTGAGTCATGTAACATTACAAAGTACAATGCTTATCACAAGCAATCCAGTACCAGCTCCACCTGTTACACACAATACAGCTCAGATCTGAATCAATCTCTGGCTCAAATCTCTTCCGCTGCTTGCCTGCCTCTGCTCCTCAATACCTGCACAAGAACCGGTGATAATTCCAAGGCATCCACGTCTTTCCTTGGCTAAATCACCTATTTCCAAGCTAAAATGTGGGCAAACTCATTGGCATACTCAATCCCCTGATTTGTGCAAGATCTGGTGCACAACTATAGTCACAACTGATAGCAATCTGATTCTCTAACACCTGTTCCTACTGAACTGAACATGCACTGACATGCAACTGAGTTAACTGATGTATTCATTAGTTGTATTATGAGTTAATAACTTGTGAATTAATTAATAACTAATTCACCCGACTCATCTCTAGTCTATTCGCCAGTTAGACTAAATACAACCAGTTTAACAAAGCTAAACTGAACACAACTCCATCAACTGCACCTCCAGTCCACTAAACTCAACTCACTTGAGTTCTAACTGAAGTCATGCATGCAAATATTCAACTAACCCATAAGAACCACGTATTTCCTTCATGCAATTGCATGTGCCACATCCGTAGCTCGAACTGAAGTGCTCCAAGAGAATAATACAAAGTTTATAGTCCAAATATTATTGTGAGATAATAATATTTGACTTTTCTATTTTTGACAGCCAGTCTAAAAATAGACTTGATCACTCACACTGTGATCACTCACACTTTCATCAAAAATAGAAGTCCATCTTTTTTTCCAACTTGATCAATCATCCATAAACAGCAACCTGCAATCCATAGACATGATCCATATGTCTAAAAATAGACTTGCGCCAAAAATAGCCTGCGGGCCCACTTAGTGAAGGCGACTCTTTTCACTAAGCTCCATCATCTTGTTGCAATCTCAACACTCCCTCTCGACAATATATGGATTATCAGCAACCCCTATCCTGCCTCGGTGGTACTCGAATTTGCTCCTGGTGAGAGCCTTCGTCAGAATATCAGCATCCTGATCCTCCGTTGGAATGTACGAAAGTAACTTGATCCTCCGCTGCACACAATCTCTGATATGATGGCACCTGATGTCAATATGTTTAGATCTATCATGAAATACAGGATTAGCCGAGAGTTTAATGCAACTCTGGTTATCACAGTAAATCACAGTAGGATCCAAATGAGAACAGAACAAACCAACTAGGATCTTCCTCATCCATATAGCCTCGCATGCAGCCAAACTTGCTGCCATATACTCGGCCTCCGCTGAACTGAGTGCCACGGATCTCTGTTTCCTGCTGTACCAAGAAATGATGTCGATCCAATACTGAAGATCCCTCCTGATGTGCTCTTTCTGTCCGTTGGGCTCCCTGCCCAATCTGCATCCGTGAAGCCACACAGCTTCACCTCATCCTCCTGTCTGTACCACAAACCATATCCCGATGTGCCTCTCAAGTAGTGCAATACATGCTTGCCC
>APFE031114691.1:111102-131646 GCA_000404065.3 Pinus taeda | reverse complement strand
CAAAAGAGCACTAGTGTACAAGTGAGAAGAAGCAGTAGACTTAAAGAAAGAATGAGTGTGACTAAAGAAAAACAATCAAATTTCATTGATTTGGGAGAAGGTACACCTGAAAAGGCTCCAGCTCAGCTTGACCTTGAGTCCACTCCTCCATGCGAAGAGAGTCCCTTTTAGATAGAACCTGAAACAAAATTTGATTTTGAACATAGCCCAAGAAGAACACCTGAAATTGACCCTGACTAGGAGGAGGTATACAATTATTTGGAGGCCTTGGAGCAATCAGTTGCAGGTCCAAGCACTATATTGCCTCTTAATGAACAGGTCCAATCTTTAAAACAGGAGGTGTTTGAACTAGAAGTCCCGAACTGGAATATTAAACAAGAAAACGAAGCATTGAAAGAACAAAGCAAGGTGGAAAAAATGGTCCATGACAATACCATGCTTCACTTAGGACTCTGGCAGAAGAAGAACAGAAAATTGAAGGGAAAATGTAAGAAACTGAGCAGTGCATTGATCAATTTGAGATTCAGGTGTTTAGTCAAGAAACCAAGGACAATTTTGGCAGCAAGGAGAAAGAACAGAAGGCTAGATGTTTTGGCAGAAGCATCTGAGCACATGGATTGAAAAACAATGACAAAGTTTTGGTTGCATGAGGACATGCAACACCTTCATAGTGGGGGTATGTTGAGCCTCAAACCTACACTTCTTTATACATCCTCTCAGCCTCCTTTTCCTATTCATTTCCTTCTTTTGCCACTCATTCCCTCCATCAAATTGCTCAAATCATTGTATTTTAGGACTTTTTACGTGGTTTGCTAATTATGCTAATGACTGTGTTTGGTTTAGAATTTTGGTTCAAAGTGCTGCGTTTCCGCAGCTCACACAGGGTTTCCGTAGCTGATCCCGGTTTCCGCAGCCAACCCCGGATTCCACAACTGTTTTATTAAATGATATGTTCCAGGTGTCCTCCGGGAAGAAGAGCCACATGGGCAAGTTAGTGGAACCAAGGACATGGTGTGTGTCCTTCGAGCTCACCCAAACCAGTCATCAAAACCCGTGGTCAACGAGGAGGCAACTACGGTCAACAAAAGTCATTGGCAGTGGCACAGCTTTGCGTGTTCTGTTTTAGAGCACGTGAAGAACATGTGGCATCTTCCTCAGCCACAAAGATAGTGGGAAACATGAATCCAATAGCGGATTGAATGCCCACAACGACTGTTGCCTAAATCCGAGGATGCAGCAAGACTATGTGTCTTTACATAGCTATTTGAATAGCTTAGTTTTCGTTAAGTTAGTTTGCTTTCCTCTGTTATAAATAAAGCGTCTTTGAACATTGGATAGTTATCTGCTGATATGTAATTTTGAACTCCCTACTGTACTTTCTATTTTATGCATAATATATGAGAAGACTGTTTTCCATTTGAGCGTGTAACTAATCATTGAGCCGGCTGGAGTAGGCAGAGGGCCCCTGTTTACTAAAGGCCTGTATAGTACTCTTTAATTTCATGCATTTCTTTTTCTTATTTCACGTATAATAGTTGTACAGAATGCTTTTGATTGCTGTGTTTTGATCATGTATAATAGCTGTATATAAACTTTGAATTCTGCTTATTTATATTTCTGCACTTTTCCATGACTGATCAGTGTGTTATGCAGGTTTCTAAAGCATGCCCGGGACAGTTTCTTTCTTTTCTTTTTTACAACTAGTGACACTTGTGATCATCTTGTCTATGCTGCTGACCTTCCTTGTTTTGCAGCCTTTATTTCCTTACTATCATTTCTTTAATTTGCATAGTTGCTTTCTTCTTTTAGACATCAAGTTGTTTATCTATTGATGGTTTCTTCTCCATAATTTACTATCTTCATTGAGGACCAAAATATCACTTAGCATAGCTTGGTTTAGTTGTTCAAGAACTCACAATTGCTTGACTTATTTTTAACTGTTTCTCACATGATATATTCAGTTAAAAGACAAGAGGTTAAGAAGAAGTTAGAGTATCTATGACTAGTCTTTCTTTTATGTAGACTTACTTCAGTTTCACATTGCTTAGTTTTATTTTTAGCTAGATTTGACATAGATTTCATCTTCATTTTCTTGCAGCAGTAGAGATACTGGACCAATGTCATTAGTCTTTTATTTGATGCCTTTATTTTCCTTTAAGAGTTGATTTCATTTCAGTTGTTGTTCAAACTTTCTTGTAGAATACTTTTAAGTTATAAGAAATCATTTAAAGCTCATCACAATCTCACACACTTCACTTGCTTTATTTCATTTCCATCACATCACAGTAGGAGAGATATACTTGAAAACAAACTTAAAAATTTAAAAACAACAAAAGCTTGAGAAATAGTTTCCTAAGTACATACAGTACACCTCACTTCATCAGCTTACGAGCCCCGAGTTGACATTTAAAAGTTGTAATTTAGACATCACTAAATTGACCAAACAGTTAACTCTACCTGATCTTAACCAGTTTATAATTGACCCCATACACCATGATGTTGGTTGGCCCTCTATGCTAACTAAGCTTCCCTCAAACATCCCAAAGTTCAAGGGTATTGCTGGAGAGGATCCTACCAACCATGTTTGATCCTTCCACATGTGGTGTTCGTCCAACTTCATAACCGATGACTCCATTCATCTTCAGCTCTTCTAGTGCACGCTCACTAAAGATGATGTAAAATGGTATGTAGACCAACCCTTCACCTCTCATTCCATTTTCGTGACCCTTGCTAAAGCATTCCCTTCCTATTTCTAGGTACCTCTGTGGTACGACACTGGTATGGAGATATTGACCACATTCCATCAATCCTCTGCCACTCACCTTTCTGACCATGTTCAAGAGTGGCGTCAAAGGAGGAGAAGATGTTGCGCCCTAGCTTTCAAAGACTGTGTCTATCTATATTGGTTTCTTAAGAGCCTTTTATCCCGCATCAGGAAAGATGTCATGTCCCATTTTCCTCAAACCAAGGAAGAAGCTCTTGAGACCACTTTGAGATATGATCTAATTTATGCACAATCCAGTTATGTCTATACCTTCATACCAAACCTCCCGCATCTTGGAATTGCCAATGCACCAAGGGAATCTCACACCCCTGATGGTATTGTTGGATCCCTTTCACACTCTTCACCATACACTCAATAGAGTTATGGCTACCTGCAAGGGGGCATCATTTCCTTCAACATTTGTGCCCCTCCTACTAGTAACATGTTTCTAGGGCCCGAACATGTCTACTAAACTATTGCTTGTTCTTATGCACAGCCTAGCGCTCCAACCCCTCGAGCATTAGCACCACAGCCTTCCATTCATCCTTAGCCCCAGCAACCACTACCCCCTCAGGGTCTAGTGTTTACACGACAAAGTGATACCAATCCCCAAAATTCAAAGAAAATGAATAAGGGGAAGGGTAACAAGGGTAACCATGGTAACCAAGGTAAGTAGCCTAGTGAACCCCAGGGGAACCAACCTAAAACCAACAACCAGCAACGAGGTGGCCAACCCAAATAGAATAAGGCTATTCGTACGAATAAGCCTTTTACATGTTGTGGTGTACATGATGACTATACACATTAGTTTCCTCTTTTACCCCAAATGCACCAAATGTGAGAAGCTCAAGCAGCTTCTAGAGGTCAACAATTGCCTTAGAATCCTTCTCCATCTCAACCGGCAGTGCTTGCAAATCCTTTCTCTCAATAAGAATTTGTTTCTACTCAACCTTAGCTAGGTCAAGCAGCCCATCTCCCGCAACCTTCTGGTCCTAGTGACTACCAGGTCCTCATAATGGATTCTGACGAGGTCAATACCGTTAATCAACACCCAAGCCCTCAACACTCTATTGTTACCATCTGAGCCGAGTCACCTAGATCCACCCATCAAGGTCCTCCTCTATTTGTGGGTGCCTCTCCTATGTTTCCACCAGGAACCGTTCCTACAGGTCTCAACCATCCAGGAGTTGTTCCACCGAGACATGTCCCTGCAAGACATATACCTTTCTTATTTCCTCCTCTGGGGATCTTTTCTATCACTGTCATGCCTTCACTGGTCCTTCCTAACATGACTTTGGGGATCTCAGTATGGTAAATTGATCCACCCGCGAACACTCCTATTGGTCAGCTATGACCATATCATGCTTTGCCCCCGGTCCAATGATCCTTATGACCACTTTCACTACTTCAGTTCCACCGCAACCTCAACAAGAACCCACTCCTATTGCGACAACATCCAGACAGGGGGGAAAAGCCAAGAAGAATGAACATAAAGACAAGGCTACCTAAGCTTCTGCAGCCCCCAAATGCCCAAAATTGTCGCATCCGTGCGCTTTGTGTGAAGTCATTGGGCATGCCACCAATAATTGTTCTAAACTTCCTCAACTCAAACCTTTGGTTCATGAAACGTTCCCTGAGGCAAACATCCTAGAAGTCCATGTTAACTTGCTGGGCCCACCCAAGAAACTCAAAACATTGAACACAAATCACCCTTCTACCTTGTGTGATCATCATGGTCACTATTTTCAATGTTACCCTTGTGTCTATGAATTTCGTGATTTCCTCGGGGTGATTCACAAATATGAGGCCACTCGTAGTGGATCATCTACTCCCCTACCCGTGGATTCTGGTACCATTAGTCAACCAGAATAGGGAAAATTTGTCCCCACTATTGTAATCCCTCCCCTCAATGTCGAGATGATGGACACCATAGGCCATGTCCTTTACCTATCATCTTCCTTGAGTTCCTAGCAAGAAAACCTTTCTGAGGTTTCTACACGTGTTTCTATCAAACCGTTTTTGATAGAATCCCAGGTCTCAACATATATAGATCCAATGTCTACCATCTCGTCATCTACCATTCTAGATGATGTGTATGTGAACCTTACTTCTTAGGTTGATGCACCAGGTAACGCCGCCACATCATGTAGTCAATATTCCTCTCGTCCACCCATCTCCCAGCCTGATGAGGACACCATGGAAGCTATTTTGACCCCTGATTACCCTTCACTTAAGCAAGGGGGCATTTCTTTAGAGGATTTTGAAGGTCATTTCCTTTCTAATCCTCCCCATGCGCTCTACCTCAAGAAATTTTTCTCATAGCACATCTCTTTGATTTCCATGTCTTTATTTCTGCCATGAAGTTAGGTAGATTGCATCATCTCATCCATGGTATTTTACAACTTTCAAATGGATCCATCATCCACGCCGCATATCGGTCATGCCGACGGTGCGAGTTGCTTCTCCTGGAATCTAGCCTCGACAGCCTAGGCCATTTTTACCCCCTTGCATGCATTAGTTCTTTCAAATGACGTGTGCATTGGTTCTACCACCAATAATCAAACAAAATATGATGAAGTGATAGGTTTGGTAGTTGATGACCTCGCTCATCACATCCTTCATCTTCATGTTCGTTTAGATTCCTTTCCACTTGTCATGAAATTGAATGGTGTGTATCATGTGCATAGCCAATTCCTATTTATAAAATATCTACGAGTTAAGCTGTTGGTACATGAATTTGAAACCATTACATTCAGTCATGTTCCTAGAGCCCAAAATAACTATGTAAATACCATGGCAAATAATATTCTAGATTTGCATATTATCACATGTATACCATAGAAGATAACCATAAACAAAAAAAATGGTGAACCATCATCGTCATATAAAATGATTAATCATATTATGTATCATATAAGTGTTTGGAGCCCATAGCTCTAAATACATCCAGCACGCACATAACATACTAGGGGGCACATAGGCCCCTATATCTCCTTTGGAGGATCTTGTGCCAAGTTGGGTCGAGATGTTTGAATCCCTTTTTTGAGAAATCAGACCACAATGGCCATTAGTAAAAAATGATGAAATTAGTGACCAGGTGACTAAAAAGGTTAGTCACCACAACTTTTCCAAGTGAAATACTACCAAAAATGAACAATCTTAAGTGACCCAACTAAAAACGACTAACATAAATGACTAATTTAGTCTCAAGTTAAAATATACGACCAAATAATAAGTAATGCAACTAAAAATGACTAACATGAATGAATAATTTAGTTTAGGAACAAAAATACGACTACTTAAAAAGTACTACAATAATACAAATTAGTCATTTATGTTAGTCACTTTAATTGTGGTCGATGAATGGCTACACAACATGGACCCTTTGAGCCAATCGATCAAGTTGTTGATGTAGTTCCCACATGACACAAACATTTGATGGTCTATCGTAGCCATATACTCTATGATGATTTTCATAGATGCCCAACCTATAACAATGAGCTACATTTTATTGCCAAAGCCTGTAAGCAATGAAGGATCATATTCAAACCTACTATGACATCTTGCACTCACATGCTTATCAGAGTGTTGAGAATCATACTTTCTTCACACTTTGTTTGATCCTCTCCTTAAATTGTCATGTCAAAGGAATGCTTCAATTATATCTATGAGGTGTGAGATTGATATCCTTCTACCAAATACCAAAGATATCTTTTATATCCTAGTTAGATTTATATTTTCCCTCATTTTTCTCATTTCCTTTTGTTATATATTGTATGTGTGGAGATGCGAATACCTTTGTTATATATTATAGAGGATGATGACATTGTAGGTGACTAAGGAGTCCTACCATTTTGATTTGTTTGCATATTATTAGATCTATTTTGGCATATTTTAATAACATCGCTCATCATTGATGTCACATAATCATGGCCTCTTGTACTCTTAGGATATTAATCATTCTTCATTTTATTATGTTACCTTGGACACTAAACACAATTGGCAATATCCTTCAAATGCATGAACATTAAATAATATTGACAATATACTCTACCCAAGGGCCATTTTGATTTGGTTTTTTAAATAGCTATTAAAAATATTTTTAATTTGAAAATATAATCTAAATTGATTAAATATTTTTAATTTTTTAATATAAAAAAATAGATTAACTATTGAAAATCCAAATATTCTTTAAAAAATAAAAATAGCTCCAAACAACTTTTAACCAAACCCAAACAAAAACAAATAAAAAAAACTAGTGTTTGCTCTAGATTAATCTCGCAATGCTTAATAAATATTAAATCTGTGCTTAATAGAGATTTGGGCCCTCAGGAGGGCTTTATAAAAAATATTTTTTTTGATGTTTAGATCTATAATGCACCTCATGAGTCACTTTTGGTTTTACAGATAGCACGGGTTTTAATTTGCTAGATAATGGCAGTAGGTGGTGGTAAATTTTCTCAATGTTATTTAGATGTCATGGTTCTTTCCATTGCATTATAGATGTAAACAACGGAGCAAAGAGAAAAACAAAATGATGATGTTGGTTTAAACTGAGGTAATTATTTCTTATGCTCTCACGATTTGACCCATGGCATTGGAAGTAGTATCTGCAAGATCAAGAGCTCTAAAAGATGCCTGGATCTATCCACAAATGCATTTGGAAAAGATTGAGTTGGGTCTCTTCCTTCATAACTTCGTCACCAAATTTAGGGTATTAGTCTTTTGAATCCCTCTGGTAATGGAGAGCCACTGAAAGTTGTAGCGAGATACAAAAACAATGAGAGTAACAAAAGGAGAAGATATAGGATTTGCAGAGAAACTGTTTCAGTGTGGAAAATTCTGATTCCACTTCCAGCACAAGTAGGACTACACAATTTCTTTAGCATTGTAATGTTTCACATTATTATGTATGGCATGTATAGGTTTCACCATTGAAGCGTTTGAGCCAAATAGAAAGGAGGGCTTACAAGGAGCTGAAGAGATAGAGGGCAGAGGATGATGTAGTACAAGAGAGGAGTGGAGAGGTCGAATGGAATAGGAAGAAAAGTCAGGCTTGGATGGAAATAAGAGAGATTATGAGGTTGGAACATCTGACGCAGAGGACTGAAACTTTATGTAGTGCCGAGGATATGGTGTCCTACCTTTCAACATTGGATTTATAGATGATGTGATGAAAAAATACAAGTAAGTTAGAACCGAGCGGCCAATACTCCATAATTAAATTGGTAAATTCTTGGTAGATATTTTCGACTATCTAGTTCTGCTAATATTAATAGTTCTTGAAAAAATAATACTTGGCCAAATTCTAAATGATATATTGAACCAAGTGAAGCAAAGACTCACTAGTGAAATAGGCATAACTATAATCGATCCGAAACTCCTCAAACATCTAGCAACAAATTGAGGGAGCGTTAATGAATAATATGTGCACAAACGGTTTCCACCACATCTCTAGCGATGGGCTTGATTATTTTTTGTGATTCCAGGAAATTATCCATTCTTGGGGTTCTCTAGAGTACGATTTTGGTTTAGCAAATGTAGGATATTCAACCCCTTTATAGAATTACTGCACTTTCTGGTTTCAAACTCGACCTCACTTAGTCACTGTGCCCCAAGCTCTAACAACAATTAAGCTGGTTGGTGGTGGTAGGTACTTTTGAAAATAGGAATCTAAGAAGACATGGTGTTTGAGGGCTAGAATGCTGCCAAAGGATATCCATAGTACAAACATCGAATAACTTAGAAGAAACTGCTGGCAGTGGGATTGGACGCTGCCAAATGGTCCCACTGAATTTTGACTCTTGATATCCAATGGAACAAATTAAATAAATCAAACCAACAATGTTTTCAATCACATCTGATTCACCTACTCTAGGTTCTCGAATAAATACTCCAAATAGATCAAGTTCACTTGGCAGAGCTACCTATATTTGATACTGTCCTATAACCAATTGGTTAGTATTAAAGAGGCACCCAGAAACTCATAAGCTATCCTTCGTTTTTATTTTCTATAAAAACAATTGGGTAGGGTTAGTCATTGAACCCTCCTGTTGGCTACTCCATATGTATGGTAATCTCTACGGTAAAGTCTGGTGAATCTGGGCGATTCAGGCACCTCACCCTGCAAATTCATTGGGGTCAAGTGCATGCTGACTTCTTGCAAATTGGTCGTAGCCATCAATGATATTTTCCTACATTTTATCATGGATGCCCTCAACCTGCAACTGATGGATCTATAACAACCTACAAAATGGAAGGCCAATCACCATTTACATACCTGGACATTCATGTCGAATCACTCATAGAAGTAACTGTGGCCACAAAAAATGAAAATGCATATAGATCCTGGAAAAATAAATCTAATACGGTAAAACAAGGAATCTGCTCTACTACACGAGGCTCTGGAATGAAGGATGTGTCCCCCACAGGGATACATAATCTCAATCCATTATCAGAGACAAAGCTCACATTAAAATCTTCAGAGGTGATTGGAATGGAAAGGACACTACAAGATAACCTTCCCAACAGGAAACTCAAAAAAGTTAACAACAAAAAACCAGTTAAAGCCCCGGAAGAGATCCAAAAACTAATCCGACGAGTTGATTTATATTGGGAAAATGTGGTTAGACCTAGAAATAATATGTTTATAGAAATATGGGATTTCATCAAAATGAATGGTATTCAGATGAAGGATTAGACATAGAAAAGTTGGTCTTCTCTTCTCAGTTATAAACCGAAGGTAATTGTGATGGTTAATGGCTAGTTTGGCTTCCATTTCCTGAATGAGGAAGACACCATGAAGATTGTTGATTTACCTTGGGTCAAAGGCTGGGGTTTTTTGGTAATGCAACCTTGGAAAGCTGACTTTGACCCAGTAGTTGAGACAATAAAAGGAAGAATTATATGAGAAAAAATTCTCAGGCTCCCCATTGAGCTATGGTTTAAGGGAGTCATAAAGGAATTAGCTAGTAAAATAGGAAAACTATATTTATGTTGATGAAGGATGCATGGGACTACTAGATAAGAAAGTTTCCTAGTTTCTAGTAGAAGTGGATCTATCAGGAGGGCTACCAACAATGGTTGACATCTTCTGGGCCACTTTCTCCATCAGACAACAGGCTGACTATTGGGGAATCCTGTTTAGATGCCTTGAATGACATAATAATGATCATATTATGGCTAACTTTCCTTTCCACTTCAGTGATTTGAATTGGAGGTCAAAGGAGATCACCCCTCACAACAGGAAACCTGACAAGAGAGATAAGGGAACTTTTATGGGAATTCTCCCTATTGGAAAACCAGGTATCACAAAGGAAACTCTACAAAATCACCTAGAAAATGATCATGCAATTGTTGATCTGATGTTTTCAATGGATGTTGAGTATAGGGAGCTTGGTAAAAGTGCTAATGAGATAATGGAGGCCCTCTCACTCTAGACCCCCACAAAAAGAAAGGGGAAATAATTGGTTCTTTCAGCAAAGAAATCAAGCAGGACTTCCCTCCTATCCCCTATTTGCAATAGAAGCATTGTTGACTCGATCCCGTCTCCCATTTTGGATGACATGGATATACTGGATCTAGAGGATTACCTAGGACTTGGACTAGAACAGATTTCAATCAAGACAAACCACACACTTTGTAAAAAACCAGAGAATGATAGAAATAAGCCTCTTTCATCTTAAAACTATAGTAGGAATAAAGCCCCTAAATTCAGAAAATTAACTCTCACAAGGGACTTAGAAACATAAAGGAATTCCTGGTTCTCAGAATCTTTGGAGGAGACTTTATATCCATCCTTTGATCTGGGACCCTTAACCGAGTCCACTGAACCAAGAGAAGACTCACACATCCTAGACCTTAGAGCAACGAATACTGCATCTTCTAGTTCCCAATGAAGCTGATGTCCCTAAATCTGAGAGGGTTGGGATCTGCCCGTTCAAAAAGATTCCTAAACTACCACATCATGGAGAAACATCCATCAATTGTTCTCCTTCAGTAAACTATGATGTCTAAGGAAAAATCCTTGGAGATCTTACTCTAAATATGACCGACATGGCATCGTTGTGCTACCAATTCCTCTGGAAATTTGAGTGGTCTTGCAACAATATGGGACCCTACCTATTTCTCTTTTCTGGCCTATAAACTAATTTCTGGCATAATAATGATAGGACATGCTCAGAGTTGGAGTTGTAGACTCTGAATTATTAATATGTGTGGCCCTTGTAGAAATTGTAAGCCTTTCTGGGAATTGATTGAAAATTCAAGCTTACTGGATATTCACCCATTAATCATTGTAGGGGACTTAAATTTAACAATGAATGCGGGTGAATGTTGGGGGTACAAGGCTAATCCAAATCCTTTGGTGGCATATTTCATAGATCTCTTCAACTGCAAGGCTTTCTGTGACATTTCTCCTGATCCAATATGTCCAACATGGCAGAATGGTAGGATGGGCACATATGACATTTCTAAAAGAATTGATAGGTTTCTAGTGGACTCCAACTTATCACTTAGATTGAAAAGTCTGAAGTCATTTAATTTCTTCTGGGATATATCTAATTATGATGCCATCATCCTGGAATGGAAAGATGACCCAAAAGACATAAAAATACCATTTAAATTTAATCAGATGTGGGTTAATGAGACTGATTTCTAGGACCTGGTTCTGCGATCTTAGTCTAACTCTCTCTCTCCAGATAACGTTGATCCGTCAAAGGTGGTTATTACAAAGTTGATGAGGATGAAAACTATGGTAAGAAAGTGGATTAAAAATAAAAAATTAAATCTCAGAAAGGAGCTTCAATCAATAGACATAGAAATTGCCTTGTTGATGGATCCTATTGTGCCAAGCTATTTTTCTGTACATCAGCACACAATAAATTTTAGAGTTGATTTCCAAAAAATATAAAATCCTAAAATTATAGGAAGAAGGTTGGCACAAGAAAAGCAGTCTTCCATGGATCACAGGAGGTGATCGAAATACAAATTTTTTTCATAGGGCTGCATCCAAAAGAAAACAGACAAACGCAATTTGGTTAATCAAAGATGAAGCAAGGCACACTTATACATCGATCAAAGAGATCAAAGAGATAGCATATCAACATTTCAAAAACCAATTTTAGGAAAGAGAGGATACTCATATGGCTGATAAGATGGAACTAATCAATCTCTTTTCTACTTGGATCAACAACGAAATTACTTTATTGATGGACATACAGATTTCCAATGAGGATCTGCTACAAACCCTCAAGGAGATGGCAAAGGACAAAAGTCTTGGGCCTGATGACTGGCCTTGTGAATTCTTTCTTTTCTTCTTTGAATTGATGGGCCTAGACTTGGTTAAGATGATGGAAGTGGTTTGAATCTCTGGCAAAATTCCAGGTGCAATAAATTCAACCTTTCTCACTCTCAATCCTAAGAAACATAATCCTCTGTCTCTCAATGACTATAGGCCTATTTCATTGTGCAATTCCATATATAAGATGATATCCAAACTTATTTCTAATTGTTTCAAAAAGATCATCTCCACATATATTTCGTAAGAATAGTTTGACTTCATGCCCAGTAGGAGAATACAAGATGAAGAGGCCATTGTTCAAGAAGGCATTCATTTAGTCAAATCAAGGAATCAAAAATCACGTTTGATGAAAATTGACCTCATACGGGCCTTCAATTATATTCACTGGGATTTCCTCACTACGATCATATACAAAATCGACTTCAAACACAGATATGTCAAATGGATAATGGCATGTATCAAATCTGCATCTATGATAGTTCTCATCAATGAGGATCCCACAAATTTCTTCCAAATGAACAAAGCACTGAGATAAGGTTGTGCTCTATCTCCCCTATTGTTTATTCTTGTGATGGACAAGGGGGGTCAACTCCATGAAAGAGGTTAGTGCCATAAAAGGTTGTGGGATATCAAAAAATAGTCGACTATCACATCTGATGTTCGTGGATGATATCATATGTGTAGAGGAGGAAAAAATCTCTGAATGGGAAGCATTCCACAAGATGTTAGAAAATTATATATTACGGAGCAATGGAACACAAAATATTGCATAAATATAAACAAAGAAAAACACATAAAACAAGAGAGACACAGATATACATGGTTCACCCAGTTTGGGCTACGTCCATGGAGAAACAACTAGTCCTTCCTTTTATATTATCTAGCAAACTAAAGAGATACAACCTTCATCAGATCCATTGTAACACCCTCTTCGCTCTCAATCTCCTCTCCCTTTCTCACTCACAATACATATCTACATAGACACAATACAATTCCCTCATATATAGTGAGGGGTTGCCTTCTAGGGCAAAAAACCCTGAATTAAGCATAACTTCTACCATCAGATCTCCACCTAATCAATGGCCCAGATTGATTAGAAATTACTATACTTTTACAAGGTAATTTTACATCTATTCTTACCTTCGGCGGCGTTGCCCCTGAAACCCCCCGCCAGGGGGGGGGGCTCCCGAAAGGTCGCAGCCGCCCCCCCTGGACCCCCCCTATAGTGAATATTTTACGAGCAGCCTTGCTAGCCCCATTTCGAACTAGGGTCCAATGTGGTGATACCCTTGAATACAGAATATAATCAGGCTCCACACCCAACAATCTCCCACTTGGAGACTGATTATGGTAACTCCATCGCTGCTTCATTTGCTAGACAATGACTCCTCTTTGGAACTGGCTATTTCTCATTTTCTTCATCATACTTGAAGACCAATTGAAACTGAGCATATTCTTAGTTTCTCCATGGTTACAACTTTTGTTAGCATATTTGCAGGATTCTGGCTAGTGTGTATATTTTCCAGCTTCAACTCTCCATCTTCCAACAATGATCTTATGAAATGGTACTTGAGCTGTATGTGTTTAGTCCTAGAATGAAATGCTGAGTTCTTTGCAAGATGAATGGCATTTTGGCTATCACTGTATAACATGACCATATCATGCTCCTTACCCAATTCACCCATAAACCTTTGTAACCAAATCATTTCTTTACTAGCCTCTGTAGCAGCAACATACTCTGCTTCTGTTGTTGAAAGTGCAACAACACTTTGGATTTTTGAAACCCAACTGACAACTCTTCCACCTATAGTAAATACATATCCTATAGTGCTCGTCCTGGTATCTCTATCACCTACCATATCTGCATCAACATATCCCTATAGAGAAATGTTTGAACCACTAAAGCATAATGCTTGATTTGTGGTACCTTTGAAATATCTGAGAATCCATTTCACTGCCATCCAATGTTCCTTTCCTGGATTGCTTATGTACCTGCTTACAACTCCCACTACATGTGCAATATCAGGCCTTGTGCAAACCATTGCATACATTAAGCTTCCAACTGTTGATGCATATGGAACTTTAGATATATAATCCATGTCTTCTTGGGTCTTTGGGCACATATCCTTACTAATTTTAAAATGGCTAGGAAAAGGTGTACTAACTAGTTTTGCATTGTGCATATTAAATCATTTCAACACCTTTTGTATGTACTCATTTTGAGACAATGTTAGTTTGTGATTATTCCTGTCTTTAGTTATTCTCATACCAAGGATTTATTTTGCAACTCCCAAATCCTTCATTGCAAATGAATTTGCCAATTTTCTTTTGAGCACATTTATTTCCTGCATGTTAGACCCTGCAACAAGCATGTCATTACATACAATAACAATATAATATAGTTGCCATCATTTTGCTTTTCAGATAAACACAATGATCAGAGTGACATCTAGTATAACCTTGTTCAGACATAAACTTGTCAAATTTTAGATACCACTACCTTGGAGCCTGTTTTAAGCCATACAAGCTCTTCTTCAACCTACACACTACTTTCTCCTTCCCTTTTACCTCATATCCTTATGGTTGCTGCATATATATCTCTTCCTCAGAATCCCCATGGAGAAAGGTTGTCTTTACATCTAACTGCTCAAGATGCAAATCTTCAGCTAATACTAGACTTAGAATAGTTCTGATTGAAGTCATTTTAACACCAGGAGAAAATATTTCATCAAAATCAATACCTTTCTTCTGTGCAAACCCCTTCACCACAAGTCTAGCTTTGTACCTCTGTTTTCCTCCAGCTTCTTCCTTCAGCCTGTAAACCCATTTATTCTTCAATGTAGTTTTTTCTGCAGGCAACCTGACTAAGTCCCAAGTCTGGTTATGCATTAGGGAGTCCATCTCTTCTTCCATGGCTACCTCCCACTTCTTCCTACTTTCAACTTGCATTGCTTCTTCATAACATTCGGGTTCACCAGAATCAGTCAAAAATAAATAATATAATGAAGGAGAGTATCGTTTGGGGGGTCTAATTATCCTGGAAGATCTTCTAACACCACTTTTAGGTGTTTGGGGTGGTTGTTGCTATTGTGGTGGTTGTTGTTTTGGTGTTTGTTGATTATTAATATTTTCAGGCACCTTTACCTTCTCAGTGATTTCATCAAGAACTGCGTATTCCTTGTTTTCTTTTTCCTGTTTCTTTCCTACAACTAATTCTTATACAAGACCTTTTCATTGAATATTACATTTCTGCTCCTAATGACTTTGTGATTTTCGTAATCATATAAGTGATAACAAAAATCATTAACACCATATCCAATAAAGGTACGTTTCTTTGACTTTGCCTCAAGCTTTGTTCTATTTTCTTTATCAATATGGACAAAGGCCTCACAACCAAAAGGCTTTAAAAAAGAGTAGTTTACCTTTTTACCTGTCCATGATTCCTCTTGAACACCACCATCCAAGGAACTCGAAGGCCCTTTATTTATTACATAAACAATAGTATCTACAGCATCTGCACAAAACTGTAAAGGAAATCCTGCATGCAATCTCATGCACCTTTCACGCTCCATGATTGTACTGTTCATCCTTTCTGACACACCATTTTCTTGTGGTGTTCTTGGAACTGTCTTCTCTATTCAAATTCCATGCTCTGAATAGTACCTATCAAATTCTTTGCTGCAATATTCACCTCTATTGTCTGATCTAAGACACATCACTTTCTTTCCTGTCTCAATCTCAACCAAATCTTTCCATTTCTTGAAAGTATCAAATACATCAGATTTATTCTTAATACAATAACTCCAAGATTTTCTACTTTCATCATCAATAAAAGTAACATAATAACAAGAGAAACCGAGAGATGATACCTGAGTAGGTCACCATACATCTGTATGCACAAGCTCTAACTTTTCGCTCTTCTTTTCTTTCCCAACTCCGAGAAATCTGACTCTCTTTTGTTTTCCATAAATGCAATTCTCACAGAAGTCCAAATCAACATTCTTCAAACCCGACAAAAAATTCCTTGAGTGAAGAATCTTCATCCCATTTTAACTCATGTGTCTGAGCCTATGGTGCCATAATGTTGCATCTTCTCCTTTGGAAGTTAAAGCATTAACAGAGTTAGAAATACCATTGCATAAATACAACCTTCACCCCTAACTTCCCTATTGAAATCAGATTTTTCTTTAGATCTGGAACATGCCTTACCTCCTTTAGTAGCCATTGGTTTCCATTCTGCTGTTTTACAAGAACCTTACCCATTCCAACAATTTTACAAGGCTTATCATCACCCAAACAGACTTGTCCAAAATCTCCTTGAACATAGTCATGAAAGTATTTCTTATTAGGTGTGGCATGGAATGAGGCCTATGAATCTACCACCCAAGAATCAGTAATATTTTCGAAGGAAAGAATCAAAGCATCTTGTAACACCTCACCTGTCACATTTGCTTCATGATTGTTTTCCTGCTGTGCATCTCCTTCTTTTCCCTTCCGAGATCTACAGTCTTTCTTTAGGTGTCCTTTCTTTCCGCATTTCCAGTACACTATCCCCGTTCTAGACTTGGATCTGCCTTTTCTTGATTTACTATGATATCCTGAGCTCTTTCCTCTTTCCATTTTTCTTCCCCTAGACTCTGCACTCAAAGCATTACCCGATGTCTCACCGGAGATTTTCTGTTGCATTTCCTCGCTAAGGATAGCACCGACAATGTCATCAAACTTTAAAGTACTAGATCCAGAAACAGAATTACTAATGGCCATTACTAAACCATTCCAACTTTCTGGTAATGAGCACAAGAATAACAGAGCTCTAACTTCATCATCAAATTTTACCCCTACAGAACATAACTGACTTGTAACAGTATTAAAATTATTTAAATGGTCTGCAACAGATCTACCTCTCAAAATCTTCATATTAAATAACCGTTTCATAAGAAATACCTTGTTTGAGGCCGAGGGTTTTTCATATAGTTTCTCCATCACCTTGATCAAACCCTCTATCATTGTTTCCTTCGAAATGTGTAAGGCAACCAACGCTGCGAGGCACAACCGTACTATTCTGAGTGCCTTTCTATTGAGAAGGTTTCATTCTTCATCTGTCATACCCGTCGACATCTTTGTTTTTCCGCCCAATGGTAGGTATACATCTTTCTGATACAGATAATCTTCCATCTGCATCTTCCACAGTGAGAAGTTTTGGCCATTAAATTTCTCAACCCTAAAATTACCATCTTCCACCATTGCTCCCACTCAAATGAGGAACCCTTCTTTCCTGCGAGTTTATCAACCGAATAGACCTTCGTCTCTGATACCAGTTGTTAGAAAATTATATATTACAGAGAAATGGAACACATAAAATATTGCAGAAATATAAACACAGAAAAACACATAAAACAAGAGAGATACAGATATATGTGGTTCACCTAGTTTGGGCTACGTCCATGGAGAAACAACTAGTCCTTCCTTTTATATTATCCAGCAAACTAAAGAGATATAACCTACAACAGGTCCGTTGTAACACCCTCTTCACTCTCAATCTCCTCTCTCTTTCTCACTTAGAATATAGATCTACATAGACGCAATACAATTCCATCATATATAGTGAGGGGTTGCCTTCTAGGGAAAAAAACACTAAATTAAACATAACTTCTACCATCAGATCTCCACCTAATCAATGCCCCAGATTAACTAGAAATTACTATACTTTTACAAGGAAATTTTACATCTATTCTTAGCTTCGGCGACGCTACCCTCGAAACACCCCGCCAGGGGGTGGGGGCTCCCCAAAGGTCACAACCACCACCCCTAGACCCCCCTGCAGCGAATATTTTATAGGTGACGTTGCTACCCCATTTCAAACTGGGGTCGAATGTGGCGATACCTCTGAATACAGAAGATAATCAGGCTCCACACCCAACAATCTCCCACTTGGAGACTGATTATAGCAACTCCACTGCTGCTTCATTTGTTGGACAATGTCTCCTCTTTGGACCTGGCTGTTTCTCATCTTCTTCATCATACTTGAAGACCAATTGAAACTAAGCATATTCTCGGTTTCTCCCTAGTTACAACTTTTGTTAGCATATTTGCAGGATTCTGGCTAGTGTGTATCTTTTCCATCTTCAACTCTCCATCTTCCAACACTAATCTTATGAAATGGTACTTGAGTTGTATGTGTTTAGTCCTAGAATGGAATGCTGAGTTATTTGCAAGATGAATGACACTTTGGCTATCATTGTATAACATGCCCATATCATGCTCCTTACCCAATTCACCCATAAATCTTTGTAACCAAATCATTTCTTTACTAGCATCTATAGCAGCAACATACTCTGCTTCTGTTGTTGAAAGTGCAACAACACTTTGGATTTTTGAAACCCAACTGATAGCTGTTCCACCTACAGTAAATACATATCCTGTAGGGCTCCTCCTATTATCTCTATCACCTGCCATATCTACATCAACATATCCCTGTAGAGAAATGTTTGATCCACCAAAGCATAATTCTTGATTTGTGGTACCTTTCTAATATCTGAGAATCCATTTCACTGCCATCCAGTATTCCTTTCCTAGATTGTTCATGTACCTACTTACAACTCCCATTGCATGTGCAATATCAGGCCTTGTGCAGACCATTGCATACATTAAGCTTCCAATTGCTGATGCATATGGAACTTTAGACATATAATCCATGTCTTCTTGGGTCTTTGGGCACATTTCCTTAGTTTAAAATGGCTAGCAAAAGGTGTACTAAATGGTTTTGCATTATGCATATTAAATCTTTTCAACACCTTTTGTATGTACTCATTTTGAGACAATGTTAGTTTACGATTTTTCCTGTCTCTAGTTATTCTCATACCAAGGATTTGTTTTGCAGCTCCCAAATCCTTCATTGCAAATGAATTTGCCAATTTTCTTTTGAGAACATTTATTTCTTGCATGTTAGACCTGCAACAAGCATGTCATCTACATACAATAACAATATAATATAGCTGCCATCATTTTGCTTTTTCAGATAAAACAATGATCATAGTGACATCTAGTATAACCTTGTTCAGACATAAACTTGTCAAATTTTAGATACCACTACCTTGGAGCCTGTTTTAAGCCATACAAGCTCTTCTTCAACCTACACACTACTTTCTCCTTCCCTTTTACCTCATATCCTTATGGTTGCTGCATATATATCTCTTCCTCATAATCCCCATGGAGAAAGGTTGTTGTTACATCTAACTGCTCAAGATGCAAATCTTCAGCTAATACTAGACTTAGAATAGTTCTGATTGAAATCATTTTAACAACAGGAGAAAATATTTCATCAAAATCAATACCTTTCTTCTGTGCAAACCCCTTCACCACAAGTCTAGCTTTGTACATCTGTTTTCCTCGATCTTCTTCCTTCAGCTCGTAAACCCATTTATTCTTAAATGTGGTTTTCCTGCAGGCAACCTGACTAAGTCCCAAGTCTGGTTATGCATTAAGGAGTCCATCTCTTCTTCCATGGGTACCTCCCACTTCTTCATGCTTTCAACCTACATTGCTTCTTCATAACATTCGGGTTCACCAGAATCAGTCAATAATAAATAATATAATGAAGGAGAGTATCATTTAGGGGGTCTACTTATCCTGGTAAATCTTCTAACACCACTTTCAGGTGTTTAGGGTGCCTGTTGCTGTTGTGGTGGTTGTTGTTGTTGTGGATGTTGATTATTATTATTTTCAAGCACCTTTACTTTTTAAGTGATTTCATCAAGAACTGCGTATTCCTTGATTTCTTTTTCTTGTTCCTTTTCCTACAACTGATTGTTATCCAAGACCTTTTCATTGAGTATTACATCTCCACTCCTAATGATTTTGTGATTTTTGTAATCATATAAGCGATAACCAAAATCATTAAGACCATATCCAATAAAGGTATGTTTCTTTGACTTTGCCTCAAGCTTTGTTCTATTTTCTTTATCAATATGGACAAAGGCCTCACAACCAAAAGGCTTTAAAAAAGAGTAGTTTGCCTTTTTACCTGTCCATGCTTCCTCTAGAACACCACCATCCAAGGAACTTGAAGGCCCTCTGTTTATTAGATAAACAACAATATCTACAACATCAGTCCAAAACTGTAAAGGCAGTCATGCATACAATCTCATGCACCTTTCACGCTCCATTATTGTTCTACTCATCCTTTCTGACTCACCATTTTCTTGTGGTGTTCTTGGAACTGTCTTCTCTCTGCAAACTCCATGCTATGAATAGTACCTATCAAATTCTTTGCAGCAATATTCACCTCCATTGTCTGATCTAAGACACTTCAATTTCTTTCCTTTCTCAATCTCAACCAAAGCTTTCCATTTCTTGAAAGTATCAAATACATCAGATTTATTCTTAATACAATAAATCCAAGATTTTCTAGTTGCATCATCAATAAAAGTAACATATTAACGAGAGCCACCGAGAGATGATACCTGAGCAGGTCCCCATA
>APFE031114691.1:67846-106685 GCA_000404065.3 Pinus taeda | reverse complement strand
ATTCTTCAAACCCGGCAACAAATTCCTTGAGTGAAGAATCTTCATCCCCTTTTCACTCATGTGTCCAAGCCTATGATGTCATAATGTTGCATCTGCTCCTTTGGAAGTTAAAGCATTAACAGAGTTAGAAATACCATTGCATAAATACAATGTACCAACCTTTTCGCCTTTTGCTATTACCAGGGCTCCTTTGGTGACTTTCCAAGCTTTATCTGTGAAAGTTGTCACACAACCTTCACCGCCTAACTGCCCTGTTGAAATCAGATTTTTCTTTAGATCTGGAACATGCCTTGCCTCCTTTAGTAGCCATTGGTTTCCATTCTGCTGTTTTACAAGAACCTTACCCATTCCAACAATTTTACAGGGCTTATCATCACCCAAATGGACTTGTCCAAAATCTCCTTGAACATAGTCATGAAAGTATTTCTTATCAGGTGTGCCATGGAATGAGGCCCCTAAATCTACCACCCAGGAATCAGTAATATTTTTGAAAGAAAGAATCAAAGCATCTTGTAACACCTCACTTGTCACATTTGCTTCATGATTGTTTTCTTACTGTGCATCTCCTTCTTTTCCCTTTCAAGATCTACAGTCTTTCTTTAGGTGTCCTTTCTTTCCGCATTTCTAGCACACTATCCCCGATCTAGAATTGGATCTGCCTTTCCTTGATTTACTGTGATATCGTGAGCTCTTTCCTCTTTCCATTTTCCTTCCCCTAGACTCTACACTCAAAGCATTACCTGATGTCTCACCGGAGATTTTCCGTCGCATTTCCTCGCTAAGGATAGCACTGACAACATCATCAAACTTTAAAGTACTAGATCCAAAAACAACCTTACTAACGGCCATTACTAAACCATTCCAACTTTCTGGTAATGAGCACAAGAATAACATAGCTCTAATTTCATCATCAAAGTTTACCCCTACAAAACATAACTAACTTGTAACAGTACTAAAATCATTTATGTGATTTTTTATGTGATTTTGCCGAAATTATTCTCACAAACAAGTATTACAATCATTTAAATGCTCTGCAATAGATCCACCTCCCGACATCTTCATATTAAATAACCGTTTCATAAGAAATACCTTGTTTGAGGTCGAGGGTTTTTCATATAGTTTCTCCAATGCCTTAATCAAACCCTCTGTCATTGTTTCCTTCGAAATGTTGAAGGTGACCGACACTGCGAGGCACAAATGTACTATTCTGAGTGCCTTTCTATCGAGAAGGTTCCATTCTTCATCTGTCATACCCATCAGCATCTTTGTTTTTTTGCCCAATGGTAGGTATAGATCTTTCTAATACAGATAATCTTCCATCTGCATCTTCTACAATGAGAAATTTTGGTCGTTAAATTTCTCGACCCTAATCTTACCATCTTCCGCCATTGCTCCCACTCGAATGAGGAACCCTTCTTTCCTGCGAGTTTATCAGCCAAATAGACCTTCAGCTCCGATACCAGTTGTTAGAAAATTATACATTATGGAGCAAATGGCACACATAAAATATTGCAGAAATATAAATACAGAAAAACGCATAAAACAAGAGAGACACAGATATACGTTGTTCACCCAGTTTGGGCTACATCCATGAAGAAACAACTAGTCATTCCTTTTATATTATCCAGAAAACTAAAGAGATACGACCTATAGCAGATCCACGGTAACACCCTCTTTGCTCTCAATCTCCTCTCTCTTTCTCACTCAGAATATAGATCTACATAGATGCAATACAATTCCCTCATTTATAGTGAGGGGTTGCCTTCTAGTGCAAAAAACCCTAAATTAAACATAAATTCTACCATCAGATCTTCGCCTAATGAATGGCCCAGATTGACTAAAAATTACTATACTTTTACAGGGAAAATTTACATCTATTCTTAGCTTCGGGAGCACTGCCCCTGAAACCCCTCGCCGAGGGGGGCTCCCCAAAGGTCGCAGCTGCCCCCTGGACGCCCCTGCAACGAATATTTTACGGGTGGTGTTGCTGCCCCCATTTGAAACTGGGGTGCAATTTGGAGATACCTTTGAATACAGAAGATAATCAGGCTCCCCACCCAACACAAGATTTTTCTGAAATTCAACAATGCATCTTGGCTTAACATTAATAAAAATAAAATCGAACTTATTTCTGATGATGGTTCCACGGTGGAGGTAATCATAATTGCTGCTATGTTTGAGATAAAGATTTTCCCACCGTCAAATGGCTTCAAATACCTGGAATGCCATTTGAAACCTAGCAATTACAAGTTTTCAGATTGGGATTGGCTAGTCAACAAATTCGAGAAAATGTTATGTTGTTGGGATCATAGGTGGTTAAATATTGAAGGCAGGGTTGTCATGATTGAAGTTGTTTTCCAAAGCATCCTTGTTTATTGGATTCATATATTTCACATCCCTCAATCTACTATGGAGGAGATTGAATCCATTGTGCAACATTTTCTATGGCCAAGATCTGTCACCAAAAGAAAAATCCCCCTTGCTAGTCTCAATCTAATCTCTAGACCAATTACGATTGGAGGCTGGGGCATCCTTAATTTCAAAAATTTCAATCTAGCTCTTTTGTCTATCAACCTATGGCACATCTTTGGAGAAAATGTTCTATGGAAAAAAATCATGGCTACAAAATATCTACATAATATTGGATTTGAGCAATGGATTAGCAATGGTGTTCCATCCACTACATGCATGTCTGCAACTTGGAGAAGCCTATGGAGCACAATCCCTTGGCTTTGCAGTAACCTTGTTTGGGCTGTTGGAAATGGTTTACAAGTCAATGTGGGGATGGATTCCACCAAAGGCATGCTCGGAAGCCCCCATTTATCCACCCCCATACTCTTGTGCAGGCTAGTAAATTTGAAGGTATCACTAGAGTTGAGCCACCTTTAGAATCGACTCAACTAATGCAATCTTTTCCATTCTTGCCTAGTGAGGTAAAATTTGAATATCTGCTGTCAATGACAAATGAGAAGCATGATGCATTTAATGGAAAGAATAGACAATATGGGTGACTCTTGAACCATCAAGAAACTACAAATGGACATTTTGTTCAATCAATTACCAAAAAGAGGAAACTAGATGATGCTTACTTTTCGGCAGCTAGTGAGTGGCTATCTTGGAGGCATCCAGATGAGCTCAAGGTAAAGAGACAAAGAAAACTAACTAGAGGGAAACCAGTGGAATACCAGTTAGTTTTTCCCATGTTTGAACAAATTCAAACTACTATGACACCCTTAACAATAACTTGGTATGTATATCTATCTGCATTCTCATTTTCACACTCTCCCACCCACAGACTGTCCTTGTTTATTATGTTTTTTTCACATTATTATAACCATATTCATAAAAAATAAAGGCATACTAGCAGTGTTTTATAATTATACCCACAGTTCCCTTAATTTAGTCTCATAAAAAACAAACTTTCCAAAACAAAAGCAATATACATGATTTCTCCCGTTCTAAAAAATACATTGCAGTTCATATACATGTGTCTTTCATAAAAAAACTATTTGAATTTCAACAATTCTAGAAATTAGTAAACCAAAATTTGAACGTCCTACTACTCAACACTTAGTAAACAACTTCAAACTCCAACTATTATCTTCAATCTTTCTAGCTGGTTGATTCCTTCTTCGACCTCTAGGATCACACCTGCTTGACTCCTAGAAGTAGTCATTTTGATAAATCATTTGCTCTTGTGTTAGGTTCTCTCCAAGAATGAGGATAGGATATGTTGGAAAATATTGTCTCCATTTTTTTCATCTAATCTAGCATAAGGTGCAAATTCATATTCCCCACTTTTTAGCAGCCCTTCATCTAGTTTATAACCACATAATAGTCACTAAAAATAAAAAAAAATTGTCTCCTCCATGTATGCTGCTAGTTTCATCAAGATCATTAGAGCCATCAAATCAACATAGTTATTAGTATTGCACCCAAGCCTGCATTGAAATTAAGAAGAATATAATAATTTAGAAATAAGGTACCTCCTGTAGTACAAACAATGTGTTTCTCTTGGCTAGCACCATACAAGTCGCCCCAATTTATCAATTCATGGTTTCTTCTACATCTTGGGTTTCTATGTCTTTTGATGTATTTTTGTGATTCCAAACATTGATCTGATATTATATTCAGATTGAAAAGGAGGAATGTATCTCTCTTGAAATATATTGGTATTTCAAGCTGATGATATGATCCAAGAAACCACAACAGGAAGAGCTCTGAAACCTTCAAGTTCTTTATTCTGGGTCCAGTTCTTCAAAGCCTCCTCCATAGTCTACACTTATCACCTTTCCCTACAAATTTTTAGTTACTTCATCTCTTCCCATTACTTACCTTCATATGTGAAATTTTTAATAAATGATCAACTAGTTCTCTTTCCTTCTTATGTAGTGTACACCACCCTGGACCATCCTTGCTACATTTTGAAGTATTTTCCAAGTTAGTGCTTTGTTGCAAAGAACTAATGACATCTAAAACCTTGAATTTAGAGGAGCATAAGACTTCCATGCAATCTTTCACCTCTAGGCCTCCTCTTCCTAGGTTGTATCTACAAACTTTCCTTTGTACCCTAATATAGGAGTATATCCCCCCAAGGTAGGGTTCCTTAAGTACAATAGGACATCCCCCTTGCTTATTCTGATATGAATGTTCTTATGTTAATCCACAAATACCTTCCAGTGGCAGATTTCCCTTTTTTCCACACCAAACTCCTTTCATTTCTTCCATCTTTGCTACCAAAATGAGGCAGATATTGCATCAGCTCCCTAACACAGGGTATGGATTCCTTGACATTGCAAAGTAGAAATCAAATCCAATGGTAATCTATAGGCTTATCCACATTAAACTTTTCGATTAGCCCCTATTCTGTTTTGATCCCCTTTGCTAACTCCCCATACTAACCATACACTTACCAAAGTGAAAGTCTGTGCCAATGATTTCTAGACTATACACCCATTTTGGATAGTTTTGTTTTCCTTCCTATCTCATTATTCCATGTTAAGGCATTCAATGTGATTTTGGTATATCACATGCCTCCAAAGTCCCTATTTGGAAATAATATACCATGGACTTTTTGTAGCTAGAACTTTTCCAAAGAAGTGAATGTCTTTGAAATCCCAATCTCTAGTTTATTTTGGTTTAGACAAGGACTAGCATTTGGCGAGTGGAATATTGCCCTCTTTCTTCCTCTTACATGTCCACAAAAAGTTTAAAGGTTTTATTTATAATTATTTCAATACCCGTTAGGGATGTAGGAGATAATACGCCAATAGATTGGACTTGCTTCCAACACTACCTTGGCCAATGTCGATCTACCTCCCAAGAAATCCATTGATTACACTGCTATTTTTTTTCCCTATATTATTTATCAACCACTTCTAGTGATTCTTGAAATGTGGATACTTAAAGCCTTCTTGAAAAGTTGAGCTCTAAAACGAGAAGACATAGAAAATCATTCTAAGTTATTCCTGCTCTATCCAATTAAAACCAAGTGAAGATTTCTACATATTGATTTCCATCCTAGAAAATGTACAATATAGGTCAAGGGTTTCCTTTAACTTATTTAAATATTGTTAATGTGAAACTGTTCAATGGTCCGATGAAATTTCAGTGATAAATACATGATTCTGTCAATCCTTGTTGCATCTTTCCATTAACAATGTTTACTTGTGTAATACATTGTTGTCTCTACTTTTATGATATTTTGAATTTTCTTTTAGTGTTGCAATTAGAATATATGATACTAATTTATGCCTTCCAATTATAGTTGTTAAGATACTATTCTTTTTCTCGACTGTATTTTTATTCGTGGTCCTCTGTGTGCTTTCTTCTTGTTTTTCTTTACTAGTTGAAGGGATTCATAATTTTAGATTTTACCATATTTTAATAGATTCAGTTTCTTCACTCAGGCCATATTTGAGACGCTTCTTTTAGTTTTAGGCTATGATCTATTTATTTAATTTTTGATAACTCTTAGATAGGTGCTAAAACCTATGTTTCTTGTTGGTCTTTTATAGGAATGGTTATTTCTGTAACTTGGCCAAAATAGAACTTGATGGATCATGTGTTTAATATGTCCTATATGTGTAGGTTATTTGGAATATGTGTTTGATAGTTTTAGTGAAATTGCACACTACCAATTGCCAAATTTCAGTTTTTGTAGTGTTCAATTTTATCACTTTATCATTACCAAATTACCAAATCCTACATTCATACTTAGTTCTTGATAAAGTGCAAAATCCACATTTTTATGAATTTATATGTTATATTTCTTCTTCTTTTTTGGTTTGAATTAATAAATTATGTGGTGTTCAAGTCTTAAAATCTTGTGTTTGGTTCAGGGCTTGGATCCAAGAACCACTGAAACCATGTTTTCTAATGCTAGATGCATTGGAGAGAAGCAAATAAATGGGGAAGAATTCTTTGTTCTTAAGTTTTGTTTAGATCCATCAATCTTAAAGGCTACAAGTGATGGCCCTATTCAGATTATTAGACATGTTCCCTTTGGCTATTTTAGATAGAGAACTGGGCTTCTTGTCCATATGGAAGACTGTCATCTCACATGAATTAAATCTATTGTAGGTGATTGCTTTTTATTGGGAGAAAACAATAAAATCAGTGCTTGATGATTATAGACATGTGGAGGGAATGATGATAGCTCATTATAACCACTTTTTTGTCACTCTCTTCATATTTGGAGAAACAACAATGAGCCACACCAAAACAGTTATATTTTAACATACATACGTTGTTTATGTTTTTGGGATGTTTGTGAAGTATTTGGTACATGAGATTGAATTTATATAATGTGCAGCTCTCTAAAATTTTGATAGAACCTTCATTGAAAACTGTGATGGGGGTTTCAAATTCACGTTGGATAACACCCTCCTGCTAGGATAAAATTTCTAACAAACACAATAACAAAGAAACCATCAATGACGTGACCAAAAGTTGTAGCCTCTTCAAGGTCTTCCATCCCGTCATCAAGGTCAAGAATCTGTGCACCAAGGACGTCCTATGGCAATGATGGTTTAAGAAACAAAACCACATGAAAATCTTCAGTGAGAACAACCAAATCTAAAGCTTCTTCAAAGTCTTCAATCCTCTTGTCAAGGTCAATTGTGTTTGGATCAAAGCCAACAACATAAAAACTTTCTTTGACAACACCAAACTCTGCAACTTCTTCAAGGTCTTTTAACCTATCTTCAAAGTCAATATTGTCTGCATCAAAGTCCTCACCAAGGTCATCCATGTAGTCATCATAACCATTGTTTCAATCTTCCATGCCAACACTAAGTCAGAAGAATTTAGTTCCTCCTCCAGAACCTTGTTCTGTGAGCAAATTTAGCCACAAGGAACTTCTCTCAAAGTGAAATCAAATCCTTTGCAGCCTTCTTTGATACCTACTTTTTCAGGTGTAACTCCTCCAAATTTAAGGACCATAATGCCATAAAAGAAGACTTTAGCTAATAGGTGTAGACTTGGAGCCCCCAAATTTGCATGATGTAAAACTAAAGCTCCTATTGTAAGCACTCCAAGAACACAATCATGGCTACTGAGCAAAGAAAGAGAAAGATTTTGTTATGACAACCTTATTAGTCATAGTTCTAGTTTGCAGAATACCAAACTACATGGTAATGGCATTCACAACATGACAATGCCCATTTCACTTGGTAGTAAGATGGTAGAAAGGTATAGATGAGATGAGAAATATCTCTCAAAGTATAGTAAAGCAATCAACTAAGTCTGTCAATGCCACCTTGCAACCCTAAGAGAGTGAATTCAATGTTATCTCAAGAGAGCACTGACTTTGAGAGGACACTCTCAAAGCCAACCTTCGCTATGGATATAAAACACATGGTAAGTATTGACTCAAAAACTTTGTCTACATAATCTGTCTTGGAATGGACCTTAATTTCATATTCTTCTTTTGCCTAAAATGAATGCAATTTTCCTTGCGATTTGGCCTGCAAAATTTGATAATTCATACTAATGGAACATGCCTGTGTTGCAATTGTGAGAACATTTGTTGTACGCATAAGTTTCAATAAAAATTGATAAAAAATGACATTTCTTCTCTGTTGTTTTCAGGATTTAAGGAAAATTACACTAGGTAGCCTCTAGCCTCATATGGCCATCATGTCAAACACATCTCAGGATATTGTTCAAGCAAGAGCCACCAAAAGTAAGAAATCTAGTATACATGACTCTCCAATTGCAATTAGCAGCAATGAAAGTTCTGTGTATGGTGCAAGCATTGCTCCATATATACTAATTAGCCATTTTTAATTAGATGGGTCATTGAATGTTATAAATAAAATACTCTTTTGGTGTATTTGTTCTTCTTCCGAAGTTGTCCTTGTTCTAATATCTAGTTGGAACTATGGAATTCTGGATGATATAATTGTTTTGTATCAGGAAGGATCCTAATGTACAATATGAAATTAGATAATATTGAAGCCATTGTAATATATAAGAGTTAAATAAAGCTTGAACTTAAGTGAAAATACATGTTCCTTGCCAATATATTTGTTGTGCAAAATATTTTGTATCTCTAAACTTTGTGTTTGTTTATTTAGCTTGATCAATGTATGAATGAACAATAGATTCTAGAATTCCACAATTGAACTCATACATGGAATCCAATGTTGTGGGGTTAAAGATTCAAACCAGTTATTCAGAGGGGCTAGAAGTACTAGTTTTCCATAGTAGTAAGGGTGCAGTTGAGACAGGGAAGTTAATAAATCTAATGAGTGGGTCTTCTCAGAAAATCCAACCAAAGAATAGAGATCCTAGGTGAAAGGTTGTGAATACCTTTCCCTGCTGATTCTAATGTTATCACAAGGAACATGTTGTAGGAATATTTCTTGATAGGAAACACAAGTTCGATGATGATCTCATACAATATTCCATAATTCTAAATAACTTAGGAATCATATTGATCACCATATTTTTTCTAGTGGTTTTCTAGTTGTGACATCTGGATGTGGTAGTTGGCTTGAACAAAATACCATTATTCCAATGCCTACTAACTAGGATCAGAAATCGAAAATGGAAATAGACAATAATGAAGTGCTATCATGGTCCATTAATTTGAGAAGTTGTAGTAATAGTATTTTTTCTACACAAGCACAAATTTCACTATTGAAAATAGAAGCAAGAGACAAAACTAAATGATTCTATCCTGAAAGTACTTCAGTGGACCTTGTTTTTGAAGCCAATCAAATTCAACCAAATAGTACAGATGTCAATTTAAATCCAAGGATTCCATCTATAGGTGACGAAGAGAGAAGAAAAAGAAACTAGGAATTTTGTATTTATTGGTATAATGGTAAACCCAACTATGCTTAGACACCTCATCTACAACCCTTTATATCCTTGAAACTCATTTCCTTAAAACTGAGCAATCTTAACCTAGGGAAGCCCACCCACCCCCCCCCCCCCCCCCCCCCCACCACTGAGGGGGAGGAGAGCCAACTTGAAGTGAAGAGAGGGTTGGTGAGGTGAAAATGTCCTCCCTTTTAGTTGCACTCCAACTACACTTCAACTTATGGACTTTATCTCAAGAGGTAAGAGTTTCTGTAATAACATTTTGCCATTGTTGCCAAGGATAAAGTCCATTTCCTAAAAGACATCTATAAAAAAGGCTAAAGCTACAACATTTGATGAGGATTCATTCTTGAATATTTTTTCTCATATTAGTGACTCCTATCAACCCTAGATCCACTTACTTTCTCCCTAGGAAAGAGAGTGGTCTCTAGTCCTTCCATCAAATTCCATAATCTAAAACTCTTCTAGAACCATTTTGTTAGATTTAGTCTTCGTATCATCTTGAAGCTCATTGCCTTAAAACCAAGCAATCTTAATCTAGGGAAGACCCCCTTTTGTTGGAGGAGAGCCAGTCTAAAGTGAAGAAGAGGGTTGGTGGGGTGATAGTGGCCTCCCTTTTTAGTTGCACTCAAATGACACTTCAAATTTTGGACTTTATCTTAAGAGGTATAAGTTTGCGTAATAAGATTTTCGTATTGTTTCCAAAGATAAAGACCA
This sequence comes from Pinus taeda, assembly GCA_000404065.3. NCBI lineage: Eukaryota > Viridiplantae > Streptophyta > Pinopsida > Pinales > Pinaceae > Pinus > Pinus taeda. The sequence continues at coordinate 96,638 of APFE031114691.1, read as the reverse complement.
TTTCCTGAAAGAAATTTATAGAAAATCTACAAAATTGGATGAGGATTCATTTTTGAAAAGTTTTGCTCATATTGGAAGAATTAAGACCTCCTTCTTTAAAGATTTTGAAGACTGTGCTTGTGAGGTGACAGAAGCATCATTGTGAAGACATTGACAGATTACATTTGCTACTCATTATGATAAGTTACAGAATTGCATTATTATCATTTAAGCTCCCATATTGATGAAACATGGCTCCTTGGGAATTTCATGAGATATATAAGGCTAATTGGTGGCAAGAGTATCCCAAGATACTTTTGAAATAAACCTCAGAAGTAGAAGTGATTCATGAAAACAACCTAATGAAATTATTCACTTATTCATTGGTGCCATAAAGGGATTGGTTTAAACTCTAAGTATTGTTGCACAAAATAAAGTATATCTTCTATAGCAGATCTATTTGAAATTTTTCTAAATAATTGGGGTCCAAGATTTCAAAGATATGAAGATACCCATTAAAATTTGATGGTGGCCTTACAAGAAAATTATTGTTTTTAACCTTTCAAAGATGCCATTGAAGAAGATAGCAGGTACTATGAACAATTATAAAAAAAATATGATGGGGACTTGTTGCTCACTATTCGTTTTGAAATAAGGAAAATATTTGATGTCATTATGCAAAATGATCATAACAATCCCATAGATTTGATTTCACAAGAACTCACTGAAGCATATGAAGTTGTTAATTCATTGTGTGCACCTGTAGAAAAAATATGGCAATAGAAAGGAAAAGATAAACCTTTTCGAGGACCCCATGAACAGTGATCAACATATAACCTTGTTTAAAAATCTATTGAAACTTGACATAACCAAGGACAAATGGGGAGACCTGGAAGAAGATATTGTTGACAGAAAAAAGTTGATTACTGTAAAAAGGGAAGATCATGAGCTTCCCATCGATAATTCAGAAGTTGTATAAGTTTCAAGGGATGAAAGGCCACCCTGAGTTTCTCTGGGAAAAATTTGAAGGTGAAGCAAATGGTGTGATAAAACTGAAGATGACATTCTTATGATTTATTCCACTAAGTTCTATAGTAGTAGTTCTGTAGCAGAACATGAAACACAAATAAGATATCCATCATGTATTTTTGTAGAGAGATAGCCTCTAAATTATGTGATTTAAATAAGTCTATGTGTTTAATTCATGGAAATTCCTTTTCTGCACGCTATTCAATGATGACCCTTGTCATGATACGAGAATTGTAAAGAAAAACAACACACTAGGCTGGTGGCTGAGAATCACATTGAAGGGGCATGACTTGATCATTTTCCTCTGGCATAAAATCATTTTGATAATGCATTTGTGAAGATGATAGTCATGATGACACAAATAAGGAAGGATGAAAACTTCCCAGGAGCACTCACGACATCATATAGTGCATTGATTTCGTCTAAAAATATAATATTGATGATCATACTAGGGATTCTTCTATCCAAGAAAGGAGTGTGGTTACATCCATTGATATGGAGCCCCCTACAAGGGAAATAATTTTATGATGGCACTTTTGTCCCCATACTGTTTCTCCAATGACCAAAAGCTATTAACAAAGAAGACACTCTAGATCAACCTCTCTCTTCTAGTTCCGGTACTGATATAGATTGTGAGTTTTGTGATCAGATCATCCCTATGGTAGAACCAAAATCTCCCCAAGAATATAATGATAGTAAGTGTGTTCAACTAGTAAAGAATAATTATGAAGACAAACAGATCAACCACCTTAATCAAGCTAAAGAAAATAACAATTATGTTTCTCATTCCAAAGTATTTCCTGGATTTGAGGGAGTGGATTACTTTGTATATGTTAATATTTTCAACAATACAACCTTCCCAAATCTCATAACACAACATTTGTGCTTAGAATTAGACCTAAGTAGAAAGGGAACTTTATTTCTCCATGCTGGTAATGAGACACGTGCTAAAATTGAACAAGACAGTGCTCTGCAGTTTGACAGTGATAGCCATTGGAGAGGGAAAAAATTATTCCCATAGCAAAGGTCACATCAGAAAATGTTTCCCTGAGCATTACATATACTTTTTAAGAGAAGACTTTTAACTATGAGGTTCATGATACCTTCCCTACAAACCATACCACTTTGGTTGTAAATGAGCCACCATCCACCATTGCTGCAGATGATTTACCAATCTCAGCCAATGATGACAAGGATGTCCAACTATTTGTTTCACTTTGCATTAAAAGAGCAACCAGATTCCAGGCTTGAGCAAAATATGAATACATAGGATCATGAGTTTGCTAGCACTGATGAGATGGAATTTGAACAAACTTATGATGTCAGAAGGGAAAATCGCAACCATCCTGGTTGGCTAGGGAGTAAGTATAATCGACCCAATTGGAATGATATTAATTTGGAATTTCATTCACAGCAGAATAGGGGAAGGTCACGTGAATTTTTTAGGGATCACCAAATTTTGATAATTACCACTAGAAAGAAAAGAAATCTGGGTCTCTTGTCACAATGGAAACTGGCTTTTTCCTCTCTCCCATTATGGTTGTTCCTCTATATGAAAATGATGGAAGCATGAACAAAAGTGGATTACTTGGCAATGAAGAGCATCTTGGTTAAATATTACCAGCAAGATGGAATTCAAATGGTTTCCCAAGGATAAAAAATTCAGTTATCACCCATTGATTTCTTATGGACTGTCTTTTCCCATTGATGATTATGATAGTGTGCTAAAGCCACATGGGACACAAACAAAAAATTCCATCATAGCCATTCACATCAAACACATAATGTTTTCGAGCCATGGTTGTATCCTAGGGATTTTTCCATTATCTGAAGGTATGATGGATCAAGGAAGGGTGAACTAGCCATATGGAAAATTGATGTATGCCAATTTGATGTCTATGGAAAATCACTTGATGGTATAGATAATATTGGTGTGGGTGAATAGAAAAACAATATGATATGCTCCTAGAGGATTTTTCAGTGAAATTTAGTCACACAACAAGAAAAAGAAAGGGAGGTTTTTCCAATAATGAAATGAACATATGCCTTTCACTCGATTTCTCATTTCTAGAAAAGGAAACAAAAGATGATAGTTCACGTGAGGGTCATCAAACTTGTATGATTTTTTGTGCATTTGGAGAAATGAGAGAGCTTGAGATTTTCCTGTTGATAAATCTAAACATCCTTGTGGATATTTCCATGATTTGTCATTTGTTCCTTGTTTTAAGAAGGATGAAAACTTATGTTGATGATATTAAAAATAAGCTTGAAGCAGTACACATACAATCCCTTTAGGAAAACAATGTGGCAAGAAGCAGTGTTGACCATGTGCTCTTATCACTACCCCAGGGTGAAGCTAAGTGGAACATATGGAGGACCAAAAAATGATGGTTTAAAGCTTTCCATGCCTCAGTGATAATGAAAGATACAGTGCTTTTAATGAAGCCACAACCAGTCATGGAAGACACCAATTTATGACTTTTGTGGTAGATTTCACTCTTGCCTACCAAGTGATTTCTTGTAACAGTGTGGAGCTCGTTTGAACCCTAGTAGTGGATAGGTTTTTTATGTGCTCTAGAAGGTGAGATCTGCACTATTGGAATTGACAATCCCAAATCCTATGTTTGAGTACGAGTTGTGTGTTGCTAAAGGGCTACCAAGACTGTTTGATAAGGTAGGTTTCACAAATGAGAATTGATGGTGGAATGCATCATTCCAATACTCTTAGTTTCAGTCTTCACATCAGATTGTCCAAAGCATAGGTATGAACAATAGCACTGGTGGCAAGACTTATTTGCCAAAGATAAGCCTGCAAATCATACTTGGCCATCCAATATGGATTTAGACCCTTAGAGAAGATCTGTACTAGAAAGGATTATATCAACAATTGTTTTCCTTATGCAAAAAAATGTTCAGAGCTAGTAGGAGAATTGAAAGGTTTTTTATGGTGGAGTAACCACTACAGAAACCATGTTCAAAGATACATAGAACAAACATGCAAAAATCATTACTAGAGTAGATTTGCACCTAATAGTGTCTAGATACCCATATTCTAGCTCAACATGGTAGTCATAGTGTCTCCATATTAAAATAACTCAAAGCTCAATGTGGCCTTGTTTTCTATAGTAATCAAGTATAGAGGGTGAGGGCATTTCCTTTGATAAAGCACTGAGAATTTTGTGATTGGCGGATATTGAAGTCATTTTCATGAGTCAGTGACAAGATCTTGAGGTTCTCATGAGCTCCCTAAAGGAGCACATGTCCATTGGTTGTTGAAGCATGCACTACTAATAAAAGTGGAAGAAAATCAACAACCCTCCCCTGAATGTGTCTACTATCTCTCTAACAAAATTTTCATTATAATGTTGCATTTTAGTAGGACTATACAAACAATTTCTTGGTAAATAACCTCAACTAATCTAGAAAGATATTCCAATGCCTTAAACACTAAAATTTAATACCACTAGTAAGTTGTAACAAGTTAAAACTACTAGTAGATGTAAGTTAAAACTATTCCACTGACCAAAATATCATACAAGTTTACTGCATTCTTGAGAATTATGAAACTGTTAACAAAGAAGACACTCTATATCAGTCCATGTCTTCTAGTTGTAGCTCTGATATAAATTGTGAGTTTTGTGAGCAGATCATCCCTATGGTAGAACCAAACTCTGCCCAACAAGAGAATGATAGTAAGTGTGATAAAGTTGTAAAGCTAAAGACAGACAGATCAACCACCTTAATCAAGCTGAAGAAAATAACAGTTATGTTTCTCAGTCCAAAATATTTCTAGGATCTAAAGGAGTGGACTACTTTGTATATGATAATAGTTTAAATAGTACAACCTTCCCAAAGCTCATAACACAACATTTATATTTTGTGTTGACTACATTTAGCTGACAACCCCTACAAACATTGGAAGTAGAAGGCAATTCTTTGAACATTGATGTAATGAGCATCTTGGATTATGATGGAGACCTTTATGGGAAGATTGTTACATACCCCCTTGAAGCTCTTTCTATTTTTGATATGATTTTGATGGATGTTGGTGTTCCCCTTAAACCTTTATGGGAGAAGCACATATAGGTAGGCAGACTGCAATCCTTTCAAGTTTCATGTGTCAATTCTATATTTCATTTTCAGCTTATTGTTTCATTTGCATGATTCTTTCAAATTGACCTCTCCATAAAATTGTATAAAATATTTATTTTTATTTACGTAACTGCTTTTATATTCAGGCAAGAATATTCAAACTCAGAGATATATTTAATGTGCAAGATTTGAATCCCTCATATAGGCTTTGGTGACCAATGCATTTTTTGTATGATATCTAATCTCCTCAGCCATTTTGTTCAATGCCCCTTTTTGGTAGAAAATAAGCCTAGGTTGTGTTGGCCGTGAAATCTAGATATTGAGAAAATTATTTCAGTAAAAGGGAGCATTATACATTGTAGCTCAATATTGTAGAAATCAAAGAGGCATTTTTCAAATGCCTTGTTTGTGTCTATGCTCCACCACTAGTGCCCATTGATATAAGTATTCATTTGCTTGAGTGAAACTATGATTTTATTCCGTAGTTATAGCTTTTTACTGTAGCTTTTGTTTCTTCATAATTTTATAGTTGCTTTCATAGAATAGAGTTTATACTGAAGGGAAAATAATTCAATTTTAGAGTGATGCATCAATTTTCATGATTAATTCATGCCATTGGAAGCAATTCTCAAGATCTCTTAGTGAATACTACCCATTTTCTATGAACATGGTTGTGTGTCAAAAGAGGTTCAAAAATGTATTTGGAAACTCATGTTTTTACTCATAACCTGACTACCAGATTGAATTGACGAACCTACACAACATGGAAGTCCAGAATGTGCTGCTATGAATGTCATGACTCTGTCTCATAATAGATGTAGGTAACTATAAATATAGTTGATTTAAATAGTAATCTAGTTGTTGAATTTGCATTATTACAATGTTCTCCTTCTCATTTATTTTGGGGTCAAGTTTGCTGAAAAACATATCATAAGGCTGCAAGAAATCCCCAATGCCATTCCAAAGGGGGAAACCCCACATACAGTTAACTTGTTCATGCATGAAAAGCTAGTGGATGATGCCAAGCCTGGTGAGAGAGTTGAGGTAGAGAGCGATTTCCAAAAGAAACAAAAAATTTATAGAAAAACTATTATTGTGAAAGGATTTTTGATCATGACTTGTGAATATTTTTCAGGTAACGGGAATTTTCAGGGCCATGAGTGTTAGAATAGGACCAAACTAGAGGATAGTAAAATCCCCTTTTAAGGTATAATCCTATCCCAAAGTTATTTTGCATCTGCTTGGACATTTGTTCTTCTTACTATGCATTATAAACGAAAGTTATAAATGTTGTTTGTTTGCAAACTCACATCAACTGCCTTCACTTAAAGAAGAAAGACTAGACATGACTACAATATGAAGATCCAATGGAGTGTGATGCCACTAGTGACAACTTTTGTTCTTTTCAAGAAGGAAATATTTCAGCTACTCGATATGAAGCCAAGGTATAAATTTAGTCTCATCTTCACCTTTTCACCATACTAATATATTTACTAAATTCATTAACATGTATTTCTGATTTTGAGGTTGAGGAGTTGAAAGAGCTATCATGGTATCTTGATATCTATGACAAGTTAACCAGGTTGTTGGCTCTTTATCTCTTTCACTTCTAGTAATTTCTTGTACCTGTATTGTGATCCAACCCTTGAAGTTACTATTTTTGTTGGAAACAACTTTTTGGGGTGATGCAGGAGCATAAGGCCTGAAGACAAAAGGCTTCATTTTATTCCAAAAATCCAAAAATGTTTACAAGCAAAGGAGTGGGATCCTTTAGCTTTTAGTTGACAAAGTTTTCTAGATAGGATTTGACCTAGAATATAAGTATTTGAATGATTTTGTAATTAATCCAAGTAGTTCAGACTTAGTTGAGATTCTCAAGGAGAATATCAAGAAGTTTAGGTATTTATCTAGGACTATATAGATTCTATCCATTGATCGAGGATCAGATTATTGGATGTAAATTATTTATGTAAGTTTTGAACTATTGTAAGGGGATTTGGCTAGATTTGGCTATGGAGAATTAGACTGTAAAAGAATTGAAATATCTCTGTATCTCTGTGTATTCTATGCATGAAAAGTTAAATCTCAGAGGTTGAATTCCTTTGAAATATATCTGTGTATTGTTGAATTCCAATTTGGCCTGTAAAATTAGAGTTCTGTATGATTTGGTGTTATCGCATTTAATTCCTCATTCACTATTAAGTTAAATCTAATGTGTTTCAAACCACAAATCTTTAGTTAGCTAAGGTCTGAATTCCACAGAGAAAAGCTAAACCTAACGGAAGTGCTAAAATCATAGCAGAAGGAGAAAAGTTTGATAAATTCATGAGGTAACCCGAAGAATCCTAAAACCCTCTGATCGACAGAACCATTAGATCTATGGTAGTCGCATACAAACAAGCATAGGAGTTAAGTAGAGGAGTAAAGTGGTCTTCATAGGTGAAAGTTGTTTTCGCGTGGGCTCAAGGAGGTAAGTGGTATTTTGGGGTAGTCACGTGATTCCATTTAGCAGCTGAGACGTAGCACAAAGAAAATTCTTTTCTCACATTTTCTCAGCTTGATAAACATCGACAAGAATTCCATACGATATTAAGCGTCAACCATTGGATCAAGCAGGATTGATCAACAGTGGAGGATCACCTGGCTAGTTTGCAAGTGGTGAAAGTGCCAACCATCAAATTGAAGAAAGAGGATCGAAGGTAATTATAGAAATTCTGTTGTTTTAGTAGAATATCTAAGTTTGGAGGCTGATGACTGAAACTAGAAAGGAATTTGAAGAAGAACTTCCACCTGCACTTAAGGAAATTGTTTCTGGATTTGTACAATTATCTCTTACACCTGTACCCAGACCACCATTAGTGGTATCAGAGTAGCCTACAGACACTGAACAGGATCTCAAGGATCATAAAAAGAAATCCAACATGGCTTTCAGAGTTCGAGGAAGAGGTGGTGGTCAAAGGAGAGGAAGATCATTTGCAAATGCTGAAGTGTTAGAAGCTATGCAATAGATGCAAGCTAGATTAGAAGCAATGGAAATGGGAAGAGATGCAGATGCCTGATATGTTAGTGAGCCTGAAGTTGGAGCTATAGAAGAAGATGAACCTGCAAATGTAACTCCCAAAATGAAATTATTTAAGTCAATATTGAGACCCACATCTAAACCTAGACTTGAAGTTTCAATTTATACAGGAAGTTTAAGCCCCGAGAAATTGATAGACTGGATTATTGACATGGAGAAATTCTTTGATTATGAAGAAACAAAAGAAGGAATGAAAGTGAAGTTTATTGTCACAAGATTCAAAGGACATGCAACGCTTGGGTTGGATGGAGCATAGGGAGAAAGATGAAGACTTACTAAACATCCAATTAAAAATTGGAATAGGATGGTGGCAAAGTTGAAAGGTAAGTTTTTGCCAAGTGATTATCAGTAGACATTATTTAGACAGATGTAGAATATTAGACAAAGGTCTATGAAAATAAAGGAATACATAGAGGAATTCTACAAATTGTGCATAAGAGCAGGAAAAATCCAAGATACATGTGAGAAGGTTGCAAGATATGTAAATGGTCTCAGAATGGAGATCCAAGATGAGATAAGTGTATTGTCTCCTAAAACAGTAGAAGAGGCTTATCAAATGGTATTGAAGGCTAAAGAAAAACTCATGAGGAAGAAATCTACTAGAAATAGAGTTACTTTATGAGGAAGGGGAAGTTAAGGTGGTAGAGGAAGGTCTACAACATCCAGAGATGGAGCTAGTAGTCGCTGAAGTTAGAATGCACCCACAGGAGGTGATGCAAGTGACAAAGGGAGTTTTTCCAGATGAAGAGGAGGAAAAGGCAAAGGAAGAGAAATCAGATGTTATAGAAGTAGCAAGCTAGGACACAGAGCCTCTGACTGCCCAAAAAATATAGGAATAAGTCAGAGAAATGCAATTGTTGCTAAGACTGAAGAGGAAGTAGCAAAAGTAATAGAAGAAGAAAATGTGCTAAGGAAAGGAGAACCTTTGGTAGTTAAATTTTTTTTGTTAAAGCCAGCCAAGAAAATTGTTGAACCAATGCAGAGAAAGACCTTGTTTAGGACTGTGTGCAAGGTTCAAGGAAAATGTTGTCACATGATAATTGATAGTGGTAGTATAGATAATTTGGTCTGCACAAAAGTGGTGGAGAAGTTGAAATTGAAGACAAAGAAACACCCAACACCTTACAAGGTGTCATGGCTTCAAAAGGGATATCATTTGATGGTGAATAAGTAGTGTGAAGTGGTGTTGTAGTTGGGCAAATACAGAGACAAAATTCTATATGATGTGATGCCTATGGATGTGTGTCACATATTGCTGGGAAGACCTTGGTAGTATAATAGATGAGCTATGCATGATGGAAAAAGGAACACATACAAATCTAGTAAACATGGTGTCAATCATACATTGTTGCCTATGGAAGAAGAGGATGCATCAAGGAAACCTGATGCAAAGACCCTATTGTTGAGTGGAAAGGAGTATTTGAAACAGATTAAAGAGGATGAGGTAAATTTTGCATTGATTTTCTAACCCAAGGTAATAATTACTTCCACAAAAATTTATGATTTGCCAATTGAAATTCAAGAGACATTGGATAGTTATTGTGATATCATTGTAGATGATTTTCCTGATGAGTTACCACCCATTAGAAGAATTAGTCATCATGTAGATTTATTCCAGGAGAAAATCTACATAATAAGGTAGCTTATAGGATGACTCCCAGAGAGAATGAAGAAATCAGGAAATAGGTTTAGAAAATGTTAGATAAGGGGCTGATTAGAGAGAGTTTGAGTCCTTGTGCAATGCAAACAGTGTTAAGTCCAAAGAACGATGGAGGCTAGAGAATGTGCACTGATTCAAGAGCAATTAATAAGATAAAAATCAGGTACAAATTTCCTTTACCTAGAATTGAAAATTTGATGGATTGTTTGAGACGAGAAAAATATTTTACAAAGTTAGATTTAAAGGGGTTATCATCAAATTATAATTAGAGAAAGGGATGAGTGGAAAACTGCTTTTAAGACAAATGAAGGATTATATGAATGGATGGTAATGCCTTTTGGTTTGCCAAATGCTCCTAGTACATTTATGAGGCTCATGAATGAAGTTTTGAAAGAATTTATTGGTAAATTTGTAATAGTATATCTGGATGATATATTACTTTACAACAAATCTAAAGAGGAACATGTGAGACATATGAATTATGTCTTAAAAAGGCTACAACAAGAGAAGTTACTGTTAAAATTAAAGAAATGTTCATTCATGAAGGAAGAGTTGGTATATTTGGGTTTTTTTGTTTCTATTGATGGGTTAAAGATGGATCCAGAGAAGATCAAGGCAATCCTAGAGTGGCCTTCACCAAAAAGTGTCCTTGAGTTAAGAAGTTTTCACGGTCTCGCTAATTTTATAGGAAACTCATAAGGAATTTTAGTAAGATCAATCTTTATATTATTGACACTATAAATAAGGACAGAGAACCATTTAAATGGAGTGTTGAAGTAGAAAGGAACTTTCAGCTGTTGAAGGGAAAGATTACTGAGAAACTTATTTTGAATTTTCCTGATTTTAATAAACCTTTTGAAGTGAAGTTTGATTCTAGTGGAGAAACCATTGGAGTTGTTTTAAGTAAGGAGGATAGACCTATAGATTATTTTAGTGAAAAACTGAATGAGTCAAAGAAGAAATATTCTTCTTATGATAAGGATTTTTATGCAGTGGTGCAATCTTTGAAGAAATGGAGACATTACTTGATGTCTAAGGAGTTCATACTTTATTCATATAACCATGCATTGCAGTACATTATGCAACAACCAAAGCTTAACTAGAAGCATGCAAAGTGGGTAGAATATCTTCAAAGTTTTAATTTTGTGTTGAAACATATAGCTGGCCAATCAAACAAAGTAGCAGATTCCTTAAGTAGAAAAAAGTATTTTAGTTCAAGAAAGTCAAATTCAAGTATTGGGTTTTGATTTTCTTAGGGAATTATATGAGAAATATTGAGATTCTAAAGAGGCATTTGAAGCTTGTAGAAATCTTGTTTTGTTAGACATAAATAAGTGGCTAGATTATTTCTTGCAAGAAGGATTGTTGTTTAAATGAAATCAAGTGTGCATACCAAAGTGTTCTATGAGAGAAAATTTGATCAAGGAGAAACATTGTGGTAGAATTGGAGGACATTTTGGTGCAGATAAGTCTTATGAGTAGTTGAACTAGTTTTATTTTTGGCTGAAGATGAGATCTAAAGTGGAAAAGTATGTGAAGAATTGTAAAGTCTATCAATATGCAAAGAGAAGGAGCCAGAACACAGGATTGTATGTTCCATTACCTATTCTAGATAGACCTTGGGATATGGTAAGTATGACTTTGTTTTGGGTTTACCAAAAAATCAAAGATGCATTGATTCAATTTATGTAGTAGTTGACAGATTTTCAAATATTTTAGTCCATGTTATAAAACCAATGATGCTACTCATGTTGCTAACTTGTTTTTTAAGGAAATTGTAAGGTTGCATGGGTTACCTAAGAGCATTGTTTCAGATTGAGATACCAGATTTGTTGGTCATTTCTAAAGGACCTTGTGGAAGAAACTTGGTACCAAACTAAGTTTCGATTCTGCTTATCATCCTCAGACTGATGGGTAGACTGAAGTTGCAAACATAAGCTTAGGTAATCTTATGAGAAGTCTTGCAGGTGAACATCCAAAACAATGGGATCAAGTGTTGGCACAGGATGAATATGCTTATAATGATTCTCCTAACAGTAGTATAGGGCAGAGTCCATCCCATATAGTTTATTGAATGCACCCAAGAGGAGTGTTTGAATTGAGAGATTTGGGTAAAGCTTAAATGAGGAGTGCTCAAGGAGAAGATTTTGCTTCTGACATTCAAGCAATACATGAATGGGTAAAACAATAGTTACAGGATAGCAACACAATGTACAAGAACATAGTAGATTTGAAGAAGAGAGAAGTTAATTTTGAAGTTGGAGATTTGGTTTTGGCACACCTAAGGAAGGAAAGATTTCCAAAAAGTAAGTATAACAAGTTAAATTTTAAGAAAAATGGACCATGCAGAGGCTCAAGGAAATTTTCTGCAAATGCATATGAAATTGAATTACCCCCTAGTATTGGAATATCTCCAGTTCTCAATGTTGTTGATTTGTATAGGAATGAAAAGGGACAAGCAGATGACACAACAAAATAAAAGGAAGAACAAGAGGTGGATTGGGTAAAACAGTTACCTACAGCAAAGGCATTACAACCAGAGAAGATATTGGATAAAAGAGTGTTTAAGAAGACAAGGGGATATGATTATTTTTAATACTTGGTCAAGTGGAAGGATAAACCAATCGTTGATGCTACCTGGGTGAAAAATACCATGCTACAGAAGTTGGGCAGTTCTGTAGAAGAGCTCATGTACAGGAGCCCATGAAGAATTTTCTCCTCAGGAGTTTGATGTAGGAGCATGAGGCTTGAAGACAAAAGGCTTTGTTTTATTCCAAGAATCCAAAAGAAGTTTACAAGAAAAGGAGTGGGATCCTTTAGTTGTCAATTTACAAAGTTTTCTAGATAGGATTTGACCTAGAATATAAGTATTTGAATGATTTTGTAATTAATCCAAGTAGTTCAGACTTAGTTGAGATTCTTGAGGAGAATGTCAAGCAGTTTAGGTAATTATATAGGATTAGATAGATTCTATCCATTGATTGAGGATTGGATTGTTGGATGTAATGTATTTATGTAAGTTTTGAACTATTGTAAGGGGATTTGGCTGGATTTGGCTATGGAGAATTAGACTGTAAAATAATTGAAATATCTCTATATCTCTATGTATTCTATGCATGAAAGGTTAAATCATGGAGGTTGAATTCCTTTGAAGTATCTTTGTGTATTGTTGAATTCCAGTTTGGCATATAAAATTAGAGTTATGTATGATTTACTGTTATCACATTTAATTCCTCGTTCACTATGTATTAAGTTAAATCGAATGTGTTTAGAACCATAGAGCTTTAGTTAGCTAATCTTTGAATTCGATAAAGAAGAGATAAACCTGGCGGAAGCGTTAAAATCACAGCGAAAGGAGAAAAGTATGATAAATTCGTGAGGGAACCCGAAGAAGTGTAGAAACGTTCGATCAACAGAACTGTTAGATCTATGGTAGTTGCATGCAAACAAGCACCAGAGTTAAATAGAGGAGTAAAGTGGTCTTCATAGGCAAAAGCTATTTTCGTGCAGGATCAAGGAGGTAAGCAGTATTTTGGGGTAGTCACGCGATTCCATTTAGCAGCCGACAAGTAAGCACAGAGAAACTGCTTTTCTTGCATGCTCTCGGCTTGATAAACATCGGCAAGAATTCCACACAATATTAAGCGTCAACCACTCGATCAAGCGGGCTAGATCAACAGTGGAGGATCACTCGGCTATTTTGTGACAAGGGAAAGAGCCAACCATGGATTGAAGAAAGAGGATCGATGGTGGAGAATTAATGCAATAAAGGTTGGGAGAAAGGCGGATGTGAGAAGTTTATGAACAAAGGTGTTTTTTCCTTCCAATTCCGAGGTAAGTGAAGTTTTGCTAATTTTCGGGTAATTATTGCAATTCTACTATTTTAGTAGAATATCTAAGTTTGGAGGCGGATGACTGAAGCGGGAAAGGAATTTGAAGAAGAACTTCCACCTGCGCTTGAGGAAATCATTTCTGGATTTGAACGAATATCCCTTACACTTGCACCTTGACCACCATGGGGGAATGCCAGTAAAGTTAGCCACAGGTGTCACTTTCCGTGGTGACATCAACATTTTTCTTGTTGAGGACCTAGGTACGAGTATGTATCAACTACTTCAGTATGTACACAAGTTGGCTTCTTGAGGTATTTATACAAGTGATTAACGAATGTCTATAGTTGGCTTGACTGCTTATGTGTCAGAGGATCCTGAAGCTAGTGAAACTGTATGTTTAATGACTCTGATGTTGCATCATTGAATCTTCTAATGAGAAACATTGGAACTATCACATCCATTGAAATGATGGATTCTTTGTTAGTTTTTGAATTTAATAGGTATTGGAAAGTGGAGCACTAGTATTGAGTGATGAAGGGATTTGTTACATAAATTATTTTGACAAGATGTCATATAATTCTTGAAGCATGCTACATGAGGTGGGATTTCCCTCTTCAAATCAGTTCACGAAATACTATGCATTCGATGGTTTTTTCTTGACCAAGCTTACCAACATTCTATTTTATTTCCTACACTTTTTTGTCATTTCTTAATGTGGTATGCTATTTTAGGTAGGTGATGGAACAACAAACCATGTCAGGTGCCAAGGTTGGGATCATAAAAACCCTTAATGCTGGAACATCTGTGTTAGCATGTGTGAACCCTAGTGGTTCACACTACAATCAGAGATTTTTAGTCATTGACAATATCTAACCTCCTCCAACATTGCTCTCTAGGTAAAGTTTAGTCATTTTTGTGGGCATGGTATGAGTCCTTACGAGGCTTTCTTACTTTCCAAATCCACAAAATTAATGGTTTACACCTATAGGTTTGATTTGATTTACTTGGTTCTTGATCAAGATGATGAGAAAACTAATCAGTGCTTTGTAAGGAATCTTGTTGCATTGCATTATGAAGAGAATGAGGTATGGAATTATGTCTACTTCTTGGGATGGCTTCATATGATACTTGGAGGACATTATTCTAGTTTACAGGACTGAAATTACATCATTTCTCATTACAAGACCTAAGAGTGGACACATTCGATGTATCAACCCTAACTTCATTATATATCAAGCATACAATACAACACATGCATCCCAAGATATCTTATGAGGCTAAGAGGATCTTACCCATGGCTATGTTGAAATCTGCTGGAGGATCTTACCTATCAGCTTTATTCTTCTGCAACACCATGGGATTGTGAAGCGTGTCTCTATTCTTAGTTACTTCAAGCTTTGCTAGTAAGTGTATGTTCACTCGAATACAATTGTCCTTGGGAAAATAACTTTATTACACTCCAAACCAATTAAATTGCATAACTACACTAATATAATTTTGGAAAAATTTTAATTTCTACTACATGTCTCTGTTTAAATTCACTTTATTGTTGGAATTCTCATTTTTATGTCTTATATAAATTTGATTCTTGATAATGAAGCTCTTTGCACAGGCCCAATATTTTTCAAATAGCTAATGGCTACCACGAAAGAGCTAATAGTGCCTTGTGGCTAGAAATATTATTGGTGGGAAGGAATGTTTATGATCCATCTTATGCCCAATCATTATGGGAGACATAAAACAAATGTTCACCACAACCATAATGATTTTTTTACCCGGACAATTCAAGTGGGCTTGATAGGATATTGCATTTCAATGCCATTGTTTATAATCTTCTTCAAGATGTAAGCTGTGATAGACTGAAATGAAAGAGATTAATTTCACAAGGCAGTGATTTTTCTGTATTATAGCTGAGAGAAGTTTGAAGTTGCAAGAAATGAAAAAAAATCCTTTATACAGTCTAACATGAATTTCTCTAGTATGGATATGAGTCTTGAACCTGGATATGGACAGAAGTTTTCTACAAGCTATAGTGATTACAATTTAAATGTTTCTCCATAAATCATTAGACTTGGAAGGCCTCTCTCTTTTTTGTCAAGGATTAGAGTTGGAAAACCCTCCTCTCCACTCTCTAGGTCAAGAGGTGGAAGGGTTGCCTCTCCACCAAGAGTTGTAATTGGAAGGGATCCTTCTCTATTAAGTGTTTTTAGCAGGAGTGATCCTCTAGCATCATCAAGGATTGGAGTTGGAAGGACTTCTCTCCATCAAGGATTGTTGGAAGCTTGAATGACAAGAATGTAGAGAAGTATAATGGGTGGGAAAGGCCTTGGGTTGGAAAGGTGATTGCGATCGCCTCAAGCAACTTGACACTGCTAATAAAAGTGTGGCATATGGTTCAAGGAATGGCTATGATTGGAGGCATCAACTAATGCATGGTGCTCTAATTGATGCATATGGAAATTATAGGGGCTAGATATCTCTGAATGGACTACTTTCACTTGGACAACCACCTCAGGAAATTGATATAATATACATTAGAATGGTGTCTAGAAACTGGCAAAATTCCAAGGAAGAAGAATACTTGTGGGAAGATTTGAGCCCAATATTGGAAAATCATGGAAGAGGAAGTGATAACTCAAGGAAAGATGATTATTTTCCTAGTGATCTAAAGAAGTGGTTAGGCTTAGAGAGAGAGAGAAAATGACGGATCTGGAACTTGCTCTTCCTAAGAGTGATTGGCATATGCATGGACCCTTGTCTCATGTGGATAGACCTATGATGAGTGAGAAGGAGAGACGATCTTCTAGAAAGGTAGGCTTCCTTTCTCCCTGCTCTCTCTTTTGATCTAATTATTTCGATGACAAATTATTACCCATTTCCTTTTTTTCATTCTTGATGTTTTAGTGATTTCATTAGCATGTAAAGATAAAGGTTGTTTGACAATGATATTTTTCTAAATGTAGGAGTCTGAAGAGTGCCATCCATCTTCTCTTCTGCAATCAAGTATTGTCTCTCAAAATATCAGAGACACCTCCACTGAGATATCATCTTTGCTGCACAGTAGTCAAGGTGAATTAGAACTTTGACCTATAATGGGTCAGCCTCCTCACCAGTCACAACAAAATAATAGCCCAACTTCACAATCAAGGTTGAGAACACTTCAATTTTTTGTTCCTGGTGACAACAATTCAAGTTCTATCTTGGAATCTTCATTCAATTTAACATATTGTGTTGGTCACCCTGTGGCTTTAGTGAATGACTCTAGGCCAACACGTATAGAAATTACATTAGGAATGGTACCAAAATATCATGAAAATGTCGGATCTTCCCTTGGCTTTGATACACTAAGCTTTGAATTCTTGTTCACCATGACAACATCATCGACCAACATTCCATTCTCACAAAAGCAACAATCACAGAGACTTTCTTCTCTGTCATCTATGACACAATCTGTATGGAATTTTATGCAAACTCTGCCACCTCTACCTCCATCTACACCACTCCTTCAAAATAAATAGTTTCAAACACTAAACCATCAACATTAGAATAATTTCATGAAGCCTAGCCAATCAAAATTTAAAATTCCTTCTCTTTATTCCCAAGGTCATTCTTCACAGTCCTTTCAACAATCTCCATGGTGATATTTTAGTGTTCCCTTCTTACTTTTTATTCTAAATAGGGAAAATCATAGTGGACCGAGACTGGATGGGCTTTAGATAGTTGGGTTTATTTTGTATCACACCACATATGTCATTTATCTGGATTTTTCCAGCTAATTGGGATCCTTTTGTACAACTATAGAGGCTAAATTATTTCTATTTATTTGGGTACTTCAACTTTGCTGCAAGCATGTCCTTTTCCAGTATGGGAATATTACGATGAAATATAGTTGGTTTACAACATTTGAAAGAATATCTTGGTTAAGTATCCATAGATGGGAAGTCCGCTTTGCCAGATATGCCAAGGGCTTGCACCTAGTCACATATCCAACAAGAATTGCATACAAAGGCATGATGATTTTCTTGGATGGGCAAGATGGCCCATGAGGCAAAGGGATATGAGATTTCATAGCTCAGTTAGGGTGTGCATCACACTCTCTTTATCATCATACCAAGACCCTGTTAACGTCTATAGTTACTTTTGATTGAGTTTTAACTACCATTAGGATATATTTATGGGTGGATCTCCAAAGCCATGGTGAGAATGTGGGTACCTCATAAGCATGAAATTACAAATTAACACTGACTTTGTCTTCTTAAACACAAGTATGTATGCCTTCCATATTATCCAAATGCTTGACAAATGCATTATGGCTACATGGATAATTTTTGTAGATCAATGACATCAACAATATCATTGTAGAATCTTCTTGGATGTTGTTCAATATATTACTATTACACGACACACTGAATCTTATTTGATATCATTCAATATCTTACGATTACAAGTCACAATTTCAGAAAATATTTTAGCATATTGCATTTTCCATTCTTGTGCAACACCGTGGGCTTGTGAAGGGTGTCTCTGTTCTTAGTTACTTCAAGGCTTTCTAGTCAATGTATGTTCACTCGACTACAATTGTCCTTGGGAAAATAACTTTATTAAACTCCAAACCAATTAAATTGCACAACTATGCTGATATAATTTTGGATTTTTTTTTTTTAATTTCTACTACGTGTCTCTATTTAAATTCCCTTTATTAGTGGAATTCTCATTTTGCTGTCTAATACGAATCTGATTCTTGATAATGAATCTCTTTATGGAGGCCCAATATTTTTGAAACAACTAATGGCTGCCACCAAACAACTAACAGTGCCTTGTTGCTAGAAATACCATTGGTGGGATGGGATGTTTATGATCCATCTTGTGCCCAATCATTCTGGTATCCATAGAAGAAATGTTCACCACAACCATAATGATCTTTTTACAAAGACAATTCAAGTGGGGTTGACATGATATAAAAAAATGTTCTTTCTATTAGAAAATTAGAAAGGCTAAATATTTTCTTATGTTGATAACTACTTGTGATATTATTATGTTATGGTCATGAATTACAGTACTATTATTTGTGATAGCCTGGAGCCTTTGAACATTTCACCATATCCTTGTAGACCCTATCCATACATGACAACTTATCATTTCCATCATCTGAAATGTATCAATCCTAAACCATAAGAAATGATTCATCACATTGTATTTATTTTTCATATCACATTTGGGCCATTGTCACCTTAACTGGTAAAGATAGTTGTAGCCATAGTTACCAGACTCAGCTAGTTAACTTGTCTAGTAGGACTCAGCTAAGATCTAAATATGAGAAGATTAGATGGAGTCGAAGCTTAACTTGGACATAATTTAGGGTCTAACTCTAACTTGAGTAGAACTATCTTAGGATTTGACTTGGGCTTGGGCAAGAATCGAGTAAAACTTGACAGTTAAAAAACAAAATTTTTGCTCAAGTTATTTTCTTTTCACCAAATTTCTTGAATTAACTCTGAAGTCTTGCCTGATTTTAACTCAAACCTTGTTTCTTTGTCCATGTTGAGTTGGACCTAAAGCTTTATAGAAACAATTTCCATAATTCTATTTCATAGAGACAAATAATTGAGTTTAGGATTAGCTTATGCTTCCATCACCATGCCTATCATTTAGAACCAAGATACAATACATTCATCTTTTTGAAATCTGAGTGCCTTTAGAGATAGAACTTTGTAGCAATACTTGCAGGAGTATGGAACTTCAGGGCTTCCTACAGAGAAACATGAAGAAAAAGGAGTGTGTATCAGGAAGTGCAATACAATTGTTTGATACTTCCACACATTTTGAGGGCATTCTAATAGAAATGTCAATGTTGTTGGATGCACTGGCATTGGCTAGTTTTAGAAAAATTCTATTTGTCAAATACGTTGTTTTCATGAAGTAATATTTCTAACCAAGAGGATAAAGAATTGGCATGCCTACCATTATTGGTGTTATTTATTGCCTTTATTTTTGATTTATTAGTATTCTACCACTAATAACTTCATTACATAGCTATCTGTTTAGCAGTATATTACAACAGTGACTTGTTAAGGGAAATAGATTCCGATTTATTTGAATGTCATAAATTGGAAGGAAATTTATCTTTAGATTAGAAAAAAAATTGATCAAATATAGGCCTGTTGTTTGATGATTAAAAAAAACAGTCATGACAATAAGCAATGACTTTGGACATGATGAATTACATAAATCTCCAACTCAAAAATAGGTTAGCACATTCATTTTTGTCTACATCAGAGAAAAATGAAAGAGTAACATTAAGTGTTTTTTGAATATTTATAGAATCATTTCATAGATTCTAAATGGAAATTACATCTGCTAATCTTGCTCAATTAATTATAGGGAAAAAAAGGCACATACATAATTTGTTGGCTTTTGGGAATTGGATTCTTTTTACCCTGGTATAGTACGTTGACAATTGAAAGTTACTATATTGAAGCTATATACTGAGTTAGTATCATAATTTTCAAAGTCTTGTCTTATTCTTTTTTAGTTTCTTGTTGTAATCTTGTGTCAGCAATACCTTGCTCCACCCATTAGATTTCTATTGACCAATTTTATGGTTGAAGTGTTACTACTTCTTAAAGATAACTAGAGGAAACAATACAACCACAAAAATGGAGCATGATAAATTCTTAGTAGAAATTGCTAGCTCCACTATGTTTGATTATGTTGGATAAAATCAAAATTGCAGTGTACCATAAGCATGGGAATTCGAAATATTGGGATAGAAATGTGTGCATCTATTTTCATTTATTACTTTAATTGAAGATAACATTTCATCAACAAATGTTTTACAATGAGAACACATTAGGTCCAAAATTTATTCTATGGTGAAATTTGTTTTGTTTTGTTTATACAAGTCGTCTAGCCACATAGCGGCCACTATTGCTCAACTGAAGAAAACTTGTCTGAGTTTCTTGATTTTATGGGGAAAAATGACAGTAACAATATTACTGATGTTTAGGTATATATCCTATAAATCCTTTATAGTCTACTTTAGTGTTCATCGACTTTCATGTCTTATACTCTACATTGTATCTTATTTTTTTCTTTCAGAAAAAGAAATCAATATTGATGGTAAGAAGCACATATTGAAGAGAGAGGTGAAAAATAGCACTCGAGCAACAAAATGCAAATTAAAGATAGAGAGAAGAGAGCTGGTCTAGTGGTATCTGTAAAGACAATATCTCACATAAGACACACACATAGAGATTGATGGTCAAATCTTCAGAGTTGGTGAATTCACCTACAATGCCTTGGCAACATATTGATAATTTTTTCAAGCGATGAAACAATATTCATGTGTAAATTATACTCCAACTGATATTAAGTTGGAAACTCATATTGTAATACTTGACATTTTATATAATATAATTTATGTGGTTGAAATTATTTATAGTGGCACTTGATATTAGTTAGTATTGTAATTAACATGTGTAACTTTGCATCTTCATATTAGATGAACATGTACATTGTATGCCATTTTTTTTTTCAATTTAGTTGCAAAATCATACTAATTAATTTATGTTGATTAATAATAAACACATAAAATCAATATAAAACTACTAAATTAGTAATTTATGTTTATTAATGATGAACACAAACAAAATGAATATATGACTAAATTAGTTGATTATAACAATTGTTAATGAAAGTAAATGAAATGAATATAAACTACTAAAGTAGTCATTTATATAATGAGTATAAAGCTACCAAAAAAATAAATGACTAATACAAATGATAAATTTGCGATTACAAATGATGACTAAATTTTGCATATATACGACTATTAGTAGCTAATTTACAGTATCTTATAACATGACCAAAATTTAGTCATATTTCTTTGGCCATTAATTGGTTTTGAATGATGACTAAAATTTCTTTATATATGACTATTACTATCTAATTTATAGTATCTTATAACACGACCAACATCTTGGTTATATTTCTTTGGTCATTAATTGGTTTTCTCGGGTTATCATTTAGTAACATATTCTGTTGTATATTTGGTCATTAATTGTGGCAATTAATGACCAAAATAGTAACTAAAGTAATGACGACATCAATGACTAAATTAATGACTAAATTAATGACTAAATTTATGACCAAATAAATGGCCAAATATACTACTAGATAAAAAAATTGAGACAACCAATTAATGACTAAGCTAAAAATGGATAAATGTTGGTCGCGTTATAAGATACTATAAATTAGCTACTATTGGTCACCGACCAAAAAATAGTCGTTTATATGAAAATTTTAGTCATATTTTTATTAATTAATTTCCCATTTTGTACTAGTGGGCACTCCACAAACTCCTCCTGCTAGGGGCATCATTCACACCTTTGCATACCAAAGCAGTCCCCTCAATCACATATGTTTGCAGGTAGTATCCCATGCTTGGGGCATATGGTTTTCCCTTAGCCATCTTCTCAATTGATTAACATATGTCTTAGCCTAGATCCCACTTGATCTAGGTATGGTTGATTATCCTCCCATTCCTTGGATAGTTCATCCTAATGGCCTCTCCTGCGATCCATATGCACAATGCATATCGTAGATGTTTGATACGATATGTTCAAATATTCTACTCTATGTCCACATAATCCCCATGTTTGACTTAGGGGGCAAGGATGATTCTAGACCTCCTCTAGTTGCTCATTCTTGTTTTCCTCTTCCCTTAATTCTCCACCAGGAACCATCATTCCAAGAAGCATTAAGGCCATCTTTAGACAAGTATAGCCACTTTCCTGAAAGTCATAGATCCTGATTCCAATGGTGGGTTTATCTGTTATGATATTCGTATCCTAGTTTTACAAGCCATTAGCACCATAGGAAAGCTCTCACCGATCTCTATAATGGGTCTTCCTCCGTTTTTTATTATTTGACACTTCACTAGGAAGTGGCTTTTCTAAGAAGGGTCACTTTGTCGCCTCTCAAAATTGAATTTCGTCATAAAGAGATGCCTGTACTTTGAGGTCCACCCTCTCTTAATACTTTTCGTACCATATGTCGACTTTCGTCATGAGTGACCATCATTTAGTCATGTTTTGATGGTCCCCACTGGCCTAGTCTATGTGGCAGCGTCATCGAGTCACCCTTGTTTAGAGCATTCGTGATGAGTCACCCTTGCATTCTTGGAGTCTATGTCATGCCCATTATATCATGTCATAGTATTCCATCCATATTTGCATACTGGTCATCCTTTGTTGCCCATTTTGGCCTCCAGTCATATTTTTCCCATCCCCTTCGGAGTTGAGTCAATCGTTGTCAGGTCAACCATGCACTTTATGCTTTGACAAAGGAAGTCATATGTTTTTCCCCTAGTCCCATATTTCCATTATCCCTTGTGTCAGTCCATCAATCACATAACTACTTTTCCTCGTGTGTTAGTTAAGGATCCTCATTGCCTCATCTATCACGGGCCTTAATCTATCAACATCAGCTCATTTATCCTAGAAGAACAGCCTAGAGGGCAGTGTATCTTGCTTCCAGCTTCCATTCTTGTTCAGTGCCTTGGATCGAGCAGAGGGTGTCATTATTTCCATTTGACTTGGTCATTTCATGGTTGTGATTCATACACTTGATGGTCATGTGATGCAACAGATTATACCAGTGATTCTCGAGTGTGTGTGATATGTTTTAGAACTCATGAGGGGGTGGCCTTTCATGTAACCCCCCACAGGCCCGAATGCATACCTATTATGCTATAGCCTCAGATGTAGTTTTGCAAAGTTTATGGGTTTAGTTCCTACCCATCGCAGTGTCCATAGCATGCACGTTTCCTTCAAATGATTTGTTCAGTTTTTCAAAGCCCTTCCTTGTTTAGTAGGGCTTCTCTGATTGTTCTACCCTCCTTCCCACCCATTTCTTGAGGGAAATGGTTTTCTATCTCATATACTTAGATATTATTGTATCCAATCCTGGCTCATGTTTTTACTAGGTGCATTATGTATATGGGACATAATGTATTATTTTCTAGCTCTGTTATGCTAGCATGTCATGTATCATTCATCATGTACTTCATTGCTCAGTTTCATGTTTCTGTGCCAGCCATTATTTTTGTGCTAATTTATCTCGGTAGGTATGAGTATGCCTCCCCCGCCTCATTGAGGTCTGGTACCACAACATAAAAGGAGACTTGCATTAGTCTTTCCCCCTCTGTCCATATCCTCTTTCAATTAAACTTCATTGGTCTCTCTCTCTCTCTCTCTCTCTCTCTCTCCTTGACTCCCCTGTGTTGTCTAAGTGATTGTGTCTTTACAACATACTTTGGTCATATGTTTTTCTCCTAACATTCTATGTTGGGGGGCAATTTATTATCACCAAAAAATTTATCATCTAGCCTAATTTACTAGATGGATCGAAGTACACCATGGAAAGCCAATTTAACCATAGTAAAATTGCTTTCATTGTGAGAAATTACTTAATAAACCACCTTTTTAAAGTAATGTATAGTCAAAACCATGAAGAATAATTAAATAAATCACTATTTATTTGATTTTCTTTTAGGAATAATTAATTACACCATTGTTTTATTATTATTCCTTGTTAAATTTGAGCCAATCATGAAAAGTAAATAGATAAATCATTATTTATCTTATTCTTCTCCAATAATAATTAATTAATCACTAATTAATTATTATTCTTTGTCAAATTTGACTAAATCCCTTAAGAATAATTAAATAAATCATGATTTATTTATTATTCCTTAACTAATTCCTTGAGATGATAAATAAATCATTTATTTGTTTATTATTTCTAAATAGAAGTTTAAACACTTTTTCCCTCCTAAACAAATATAATAAAATATTCCAAGTGGTTATTCCAAGAATGGTATCCATAATATCTTATTATTGCTTGTTATTCAAGGATAACTCAATTTTTTTTTATAAATAAAAGGGTTTTCCATTCATTATTCACTTTTGATTATTTTCATTATTGCACTCACTATTGTAACTCTGATTATTTTCATTGTCGCACACCATATTTTTTCCAAGTTTATGAATTATAGAGGAGAGAGACTCTCTAGAAGATGAAGAGGTTTGAGGATTGCCAAGAACCCATCCCATAGAGGGGGACTGGTAACATTTATTTGTTCTCTTCACAGGTGTTATTATAAAATTATTCTTTACATATCTGGTTTCCATTGGATAATTGGGGTTATTACTCTTTCTTTCGTTGTTTAACTATGATCATAGCATAGATAAGAATTCTTTTAGGTTTTGTTTCTATCAACAGCTGCAAATCTACAATGTTTAGTAGCCATTTATATTGTTGAGATTTTTTTTCATACAAAATCTTAAGTGGATTATTTTCATACATCTTTGAGAAGAAAACACTACAACAAACATGCACATGAGGAAACCACACTTAAACAGTCAGTGATAAAAACAAAAGACTTTATAACATGAATTTATATGTTGAATGGACTGGATACCTAGAAGTATGAACTGGAAATTGTGTCTAGGACTCTAATTTTCCACCCAACCTTAGGTTGGGCTACACAATGCTCTTTCTTGCAGTCCAACCACCTTGAGCTAGATTCTAGAGCATGGTGTGAAATTAGATTACTTAGCTGGAAGGACTCCAAAAGTTTACTTAGTTCCATCATCCATCCAAAACACGACACTTAGTTGTGCATATGTACATTTGGTAGATTTTCTAGCTCCACCAACAACTACAAACGAAGTCAAAGGATCCTACATACTCAATCCTTTCTCAATTTTTTTAGCCATATTTTCCCAATATTTTTCGAAGGTTATCCGCACTGTCACATTTCTGTCTTCTTCATTTCTTAATGATCTTCCAATTTCATTTTCACTTTCCTTCATAGTTTTCTCCTTGCTTCTGCGATCATCTCCAACGTACCCAAAAAGGTAGTCGTATTTTAATGACATGCAACATCTTACACCTCACAAATATTAAATATTTTTAGGCCTAAGACCATCTTAGATAGGGACAAAATCTAACTCTTAAAAGGGGCCTTTTCTTTTCCATCTATTGAGTCGCATCCAATGCTACTATTATATGATTGCCCAAACTTTCTCATCGTGAAATCAACTATGGCATCATGTCTTCTTCATCAAGAAAAAAATTACAACATATAGGAAGACTCATTGGTGCCTTTGAACATAGGGAATACTTCAAACCATGTCCCTTGTTTCTTAAATTTATTGACCTTATCAAGATCTCAAAACTTCCTCGAAATATTCTTTCCCACTAGTAGTTAGTGCATATTATGACCTAGACCCTTAGAACCAATGGAAAGTGTCCCATCTACCCTCTCTCCAGAACTTTATGGTTGGACCTATCATCATATTTTTTTTGTTGTATTTTAGTCTTACAAGCCAATCATTCTCATGCAATTTGGTCATTTTTCCCTTGTGCACACTTGTCAGCCTCCATGTCTTCCATCACATCCTAAGCAATTTACCCCTTTCCTCAGTTTTTGAATCCGTGTCCATAACTTAACCTATTTTTTATTTAATTTAATTTTCAATAAATGGGAAACACAATTGGGGCTATCAAAAACCTCTTTGCCTTGGGAGAACATCATCCTCAGTATTCAATGACTATATGAGATATTCTAAAAATACCAAACACAACTAATATAGAGCTTTATAGATACAAAATGTTTCAAATTTTACAAAATGTATTATATGCATTGTGGCTTATCCAACAACTCAATAAATATTAATTTATAAATTCAATTATCTTCCAATTAACCTTTCTGCAGTCTTTTTGGTGCTTGGTGTATTCAATCCAACTTGGATATGTTCCCTTTTTCTATAATCCTTCCTACCTCTAATGTCCAACACTGCTATACTTGCACTCCTTGTTCCTCTAGTGAACAATTCCTAGCTTGTTGGTTTTTGGGCACACCCCCAGTATGCTTATGATTCCAATCAAATATGTTCATGACCAAAAACCAATTTATTTTCTAGCCTTCCCTTCTCTGCCTTCCTATTCCCTTGGAATCTAGTGCCCCCCCCCCCCCCTCCCTCCATGTAGTCCACTCCACCTTTCAAGTTTAGGCATAACCCTATTTGCTTCACAGTCCCTCGGGTGATCCATTCTTGGCAAAGATTCCTTACATTGAAGGTGTCAAGACCAAGGCAAATCCATGCCTCAACTATCATACTAGTCATAACATGCTTTAGGAAAATCAGTTGGCACCATAGGTGCTAGTGTCTCACAATGGCCCTATTCCTAAATATTTAGCTTTTGCATACTACTGTTGTTCCATATTGTGGCTAAATTTGATTTTCTATTCCTAAAATATAGGCACATAGATCCCATGAGACTCATCATAATGAAAATGTAATGAATGTAAATAATACCTTATTAGCAGTTTATCCTTGTAGTGAACTTGAAAATTTTCATAATTCCTACAGCAAACCGGATTAGTGCATAAATCAAATCATCAAAAACTAAAACATATCATAAGGTTAGCTCAAAAATCAATAAATCATAATGATAAATCACACACATATTTAAAGATTCATAATATTAGTAAAGCATTGGTACTTATCTTGATTTGATGCCTTTTTCTTTTCTCGTACACACATGGGGTTGATTTCCTACCTTAGTAAGCACCTGATGGTAACATTTCCTCCATAGCCAAAGTGCCAACCCAAAGTGGCTACTCCAAGGCTCTAGGTACCCTCCAGATTATTCGTCAAGGTACCAACACACCAATCATGTTTCTCTAGGGCTCGAGGTACTCTCTAGGCTAACTACGCAGGTATCCACCCCAAGTCATGCTAGATTAGTTTCCAAAGAAACAATGGAATCCAAAGGCTCACATCCACCCTGAATCATCAAGGGAATCTAATGTTTTATACCCCTCCCAATGATTATATATATATATAATATATAAATATAAATATTTTTAACGACTATGGTGAATACCAAATAGGTGGTCTTCTATTGTAAAAATAGTGGGAATTCAGCTATCCTTCTCCACTCAAATACGTAGATGGAGGGGCCTACACAGTTATAGACACATATACATATATTCATGGCATATCATGTACACATAAACAAAACATATATTTCATGATACAATGTTATACACATTTAGACATGTATGGCATATATATATCTATATATATATATATATAGATATATATATAGATGCAGAAGGAATAAGGGCATCCAAAAGATTATGCCTACAACTTAAAATAAATACATGAATCTAGAACTCTATTTGAGCTACACCTAATTCACAATAATAGTCTTGAGCACTTGCTCCACCTACATGTATTTTCCTTTTCGTATCGCACACATCCATATTTGCATTAAACGACTATAGTCCATCATTCTTCCACAAGTATCACTCCTGAAAAAACCTGCTAGTCAAAATTAAATCCTCATATATACATATGCATTAGCATAATCATGTATAAAATATATAATAAAATGTTCAAATAAATTTATGGTTACGAGAAATCCCTTTTATCATTTTGTTATCCTTCATTTCCTTGGACTCAAACAACCTACTTGGCTGTCATGCCACATTCCACTTACCATTTTCATTTTTCATATTCCTATTAGCATGTTCATGCCACTTTGCCTCATGGTGTTCCATGTTACCTTTCCTTAGTATAATATTATCCATGGAAATCATACATTACCTCTTCCTCGTAAATCCATGGATTTCCTACCACCCAACCATCTTGCCCAAAGGATACCAAGTATGTAGATCGAGGGAAAATTATAAATCAAAAAGTAATGCAAGAGGTAAAATATAAAGGAAACATTGAAGATGGAAATAAAATTTAAATCGTAATCATCAAATAAAACCACACACAAACAACTTGTCCATGCATATTCATAAATCAAATCGCACAATTAAAATTCAAATCATAGAACATTAATTGCCAATTAAAGTAGTTCCAAATATTGACTCAATTTTTTGAGTCCAACATTCATGGAACCGTCCTCCATCATACCATGCATACATATGTGTAACAAAGTCAACTTCCCTTCCTTGTCTCCATCACTGGATCTTCCCATGTGCAGTAAATTCAACCTATTGCCCTATAGTTGTTTGTACATCCATAGGATTGTTAG
>APFE031114691.1:46687-67720 GCA_000404065.3 Pinus taeda | reverse complement strand
ATTATTTTTTCCATATTAATAATTTTCAACACACATCCACAATATTATCTTATCAAAACATGAAGGAAACAATAAACTCAAAGCATAATAACCATGGAAAGCATCAACACAAATAAGCACACTTGAAAACACAAATATTTCTAGGGAAACCATTTCAGGAGAAAACCATCCTACTGCTATTGCGCTCCTCAATTATTTTATTAATCTACTAAACAAATTTTATACGGATTAGATTACACCCATAAGTTGTAATACTTCACTTCACATTATGCTGGCACATATTAGATAGGAATTTCATTTCTCTCACGGATCTCCTGAAATCTATCCTCTAAAATCTCCCACAATTGATGATCCTCATGCAACTACCATTAGACTGTCCAACCTCTATTGGATGGAGAAATATATTCCTTCTATTGAATTTTCCAAATCACTATCTACTCTGAAGCCTCCATGCCTTCACTTCCTCCATGTGAACCACATTTCATAACTATTTCATATTGGATTCTCAATTTTCTCAACATGAGCAACCCAACAACACCATCGTTCTACATATAATGTATGAATCAAAAACTCTACTCATATATGGTTACTTCTTCTATTTTACTTACAAAAATATCTTCTCTATAACACACCACAAGCTGCCATTTCATCTCCTCTCTAAACATTGTCACCTACAAAACAATTGCTTTAAAATTCTCCTCAAATCATTCTTTGAGTTTTGCATACATGAATCTGATGTATCTCTATAATAATGTTTGAGTAGTTGCTACAATATATACCTACTCATAATTCCCTCACAATGGAATACTCACACACTCTCAAAACAACCAACCAAATAGACTCAAAGGCTTCCTCTATTTATCAATTTTCTATGATGATTAACTTACTAAACACTATAGGTTATGGACCATTCAACAATTCTTTTCACACACTTCAGATTTGGTTGAGATATACTTCTTGACCAAATAAAACCACTCAATCCACTATCCTTTTGATATCTTCATCTTTGATCAGCTTCTACAAATCCCATGAATTGTCTTGACTTTTTTCTGGAAAATTTTGACCATAAGCTTTACCACAACACCAAAATTAGCTAAGTTGCATGAGGAATGCAGAGAAATTTTCATGAAAAATATTATCCACACACACATCACTAGAAAACATCAACTGGAGCTGTTCAGTATCTTGCACAATCATGTCTCCCAAAAACTAGAAACTTCCATTTGCTGTCATGACCCATGATCCATACGATTGGGGAAGAGGATGGTCAAAGTCATCTTTCCTCAACTCAGAACCTAACCAAACTCCTTTAAGATATTTAAAAGCCTCTTCAGGACATTTGGAAGTCATTGAAACCTCTCCAACACTTCACCAAGTCACTACCACATCACTATCATAATCATAATTCAAACTAGGTTGACTTGGATGCTAATCAACAACCATACTAGCACCTGGGCCACAAAACTATTCCATCATGAATCTTCCATCAATATGTAGCTCCAAAACATGTCACACATCCTCCAATACCTATACAACCATCTTAAGAATTTACTATTTCTGATAGGTCCTCTCCAAGTCCTATGTATCATAACATCAACATGTATACCTAATCAGCACATGGAGACCTAATCGACAAGGCTCCTCAACTCTAACTCATGTAGCAGCCACCAAAAACTTTATGCAACAACATGATAAATAATATCATCACATATTAAAGCTATTACAAGCTAGTATACATGCTAAGGACCATCTATACATACTATATACACAAGCCACTTGCAACTACATATACAAATTCGTAACCAACTCACATGTAACCAAAGCAACCAGGTTGACATCAATGCCAACCAACAACACATCTGCAACACTCATCAATTCCAACCCCCCCCCCTTTGGCATTGATGGCGACCCCATCTAAAACAATCATTTGAAATTGTCCTTTGAAAACTGTTCAGTATCTTCACATTCTCCCCTTTTGACATCAATGGTAAAGGGATAAATATGTCAAGGACAAATGGTATTTTCTCCTCTCCATTCAATGGGTTCCATTGACAAAAAATTATACTCTAGTCATTAACATATTCGGATGATGAACAATGGATTTCAAGACTAAAAGATAAGAATAAAAATAACACTCCCCGACATAACTAAAAAATATGTGCACTAAACTCTCCCCAGACATAAGCTATGCCCAATCAACAACATAAGAGATCCAAAATATACATCTTCTATCAACAATAACAATAAAATCTCTCACTCCCAAGGAAACATGACAATAACCAGCAACAATAATAATTGAAACGCATGCTCTCTCCCCTGAAGAAACAATAACATAATTCATGTCATCATAGTAATAATAGATCAAATCACCAAAGATATAGCAACAATAAAAAAATGTTACCAACTAGCAACAACAATGTTGATCAACTCCGTAGTATCTACAACGTATATCCAACCAACTCTAAAACAATAAAATCAAATACATCCTCTCCATAATGTACTCTCCAACAACAAAAAAATCATAGAAAAAATGACTATCTAGAAGCAACATCTCTCTGAGGTAGACATGGTAACAGAAATACATGATGATGGGCCACAAGATTATGACCAACCAAACTCCAATGAATGCAAACATCTCCATGGATGAATGTAAATTAATATATATATATAGCTGCCTATGCCTCATTTCCATATGAAAGAGGCTACTCCACATGGACCAATGACTATGACCAAATGATATGCAACAAAGTACAAGGCTTCACAAGCTTATTAAATGGCTTCCAAAATGATAATACATGATTTTCCAATGACAACATAAGCCCATATATGGCTGAACCAACCCTCATGACTTACTATGAAACACATGGCAATCATGGCTCATGATTATATGACCAATACCAAATGGTTTATAATAAGAATCGATGATTTCAAGAGCATAATATAGGGCTCCATCATTGAGATATACCACTAATAAATGACACCAAGTGATGTAGCATCAGAATGCATGGTTGAAATATACACTCACTACAATGGCCAAATACCATGTCTCACCTCTTGCATGACATAAATAAGTATATGACATAAATTATCAACAATATATGACTTATATGAAAATAAGATAAGAACAATGCATATCATATGAAAACATGGGCTAGTCTCTCTAAATCACCAGCCATAAATGAATATCTTAGCAGTAGTAATCAACAACACGTAATAATACACAATGGCCCAACAATAGTATGTATCAACAACATGAATAAGAAATATAACATACCAATCAACTCTCTATGGAAAAACATAGCAGAAACAACAATCATCATGTGTAGCATGAGTCTATATAATATAACTTAATTGGCGGCAACACCAAACATATAACGATGTAGTGACATCAATAATATCATATCATCAAAACATCCTCATAAATATAAGCATCATGTACCATCATCATACTAATCTCCATGGCACCAACACATGCATAAAATCATCAACCAATGCATGATACAAGCCAACTGCATATGTAGCATATTATCCATGCACAACCAAAATGGAAGTTCTTGCAACTACCTTATGTCAAATAAGCACATTACATGGAACATATAGTAAACTCCTCTAAGGAACCATGATGCCATCAATATCATTGAAAAACATTGGAGGCATATGAGATGCTTCCCCTGAGCATGTGCCATACTTCTTCCTAATGATAACAACCTCAGCAAAAACAACATCATTAGCAAAAATCAATCATCAAGAAATCATAATGAAAGTGATAAGAATCATTATCATCACAACCTAACTACATGCAAAAACAAAATGTGTCATATACTCCCTCTAAGCCTATAAAGGCCTCGCATTGATTTTTCAGTCTAAAAGATCTATCATGTAAGAGCACACTACAATATGTGTTGGCTTCTTCTACTCATAATATGAAGATGAAAAGTACTTCTTTGATCTCCTTTTTTTGCTTACTCTTCCCTTCAATACATGAACATTATTTCATGTCTCGACTCCTTTAATTATCACCCTTGTTGATCCTTATTTCTAAATGAAACAACGTTTGGAGTTGAATACCACTTCCTTACCTCCATCAACCATTTGGCTCGCACTTAGAATATTTTTCTTAATACCTTCAATGAGCCATACACCTTCTACATTGGTCCTCCTTTCACCAAGGTTGGCCTTGCAACTTACCAATATTCTTGTTGGCTCAATCCCTTAAGAAAAAACATGACCATTTTTTATTCTCTTGAAGAAGTGAAATTTGTTACTATCTCCTAGCATATTATGTGAATATCCAATATCAATATACCATTTATCATCCTCATCATGTGAAAAAAGAGCAATACCACACTTTCCTAACCATTCCTCCTTTTTCTTCCACATAGCTCCTAGTTGGTTCCTTTGTTGTGAATGCTTCTTTAGTTTTTTTTATACCAAAGGTCTCATGGAGCTAGGCATCTGGAAATCCTTGGCCATGTTTCCAAATTTGTGACACATATAACAGTCTACATGACCAATATAAGAAGCCAAAGGATCTGATCTTTTGTTGCTCATGCTAGGTTTCCATCTTCTCATACTATATCTGCAATCAATGGACTTATGGACAAAAAGATAACAAGAATAACATAAACCATTAAAAAACTTGTATACCTGAAATAATATCCTCTTCTTTATTGTCCATGTTACTACATAGATGTGTCCAATTTGTTCCTACAAATAGCTACCACATGTCCAAACCGGTGACAATTGAAACACTCAATCTTGTTCAACGAAGGGAAAAATGAGTTATGATTTATGCTTTAAGCTCTGCTACTATCAACTATAAGAGTGTACTATTTTCTTGTCATGGAATCTCCTTTCGATTCTCTTCTTTACTATTGGTGATGAGTTTGGTGTCTCGTTTCTCCAATATTTTCATGGTTTCTCAAAATCTTTGTTGTAGGCTTCTTTGATTTTTCTTTGTTAATATCTCCTACATCCAAACTTGTATTTCCTCTTTGAAAGTTAGGCCTAGATCTATTCATTTCTATGCTTCTCTTAACCTTTTCAAGCTGTTGGTATTTTTCTTCAAGTTGTTTCCTCAATTTATCTACTACATTTTTGAGTGCTTCTACATAGCCTTTATTTTCCTTTTGTTTTGATTGAGTCAATGATATTGGCCCATAAAAGTTGTTTTGCTTGGGCTAGTGGCTCTTTCAGTGTCAATTATTTTTCTAACTTTTGTATCCTTTCATTCAATCTATTTGACTTCTGTGTCTCATTGTTATGCATGATTTGAGCTAGCTTATTTTCATCCTCTAGAGTTTTTATTTGTTCTTTAAGTCTATTTATTTCATTTGTTTGGATGGAAATATCCTCAAGGTAGTGAGCTCCTCCTTGAGATTTTTCTCCTTCACATACCAAAACTGCAATAATTTCTCATGATATCTACATGCAACAGTTCGTCTATCCACTTGAGCAGCTAAATATTTTAATACAACCATTATTGATTCAAACTTGGCATTAACAAGAGAAATATCCATGTAATGTCCACTATGTAGCTCAACAAAATCATCAAAATCATAATTAAAAAAAGGTTCCAAAATATTACCTCATGACACAACTAATTTGGCTGAGATTTTAGAATTTGTTGCTTCATTCTTAGTGGACTAAATATTTTCCTACTCCAAACCATTTGTATTTTGATACATTCTCTTCTTGCTTCTAGACATGATCCATGATATACTCTCTAAGTAGTTAAGCTTTACTGAAGAGAACCATCTCTGATACCAATTATTGGAAACTAGAACACTACTGAGGTGGTGGGGGGGTGAATCAATAGTGATGGCCTTTATATCAATTTTAAATATTTTGAAATATTAACAATTTACAACACACATCCACAATATTAGCTTATCAAAACATGAAAACAACCATAAACATAAAGAATAATAACCATGGAAATCATCAACACAAATAAGCACACATGAAAACACAATTATTTCTATGGGAAACCCTTTTTGGAGAAAACCACCCCGATACTACTGGGTTGCTCAATTGTTTTATCAATTTGCTTCTTTTTCTTACATGGATTATATCACACACATAATTTGGAAGACTCAACTTCCTTCGTAGTATGCTGGCACCTATTAGACATGAAATATGTTTCTCTCATAGATCTATGGAAATATATCTGGTGGAAGCTCCCATGACCGACGATCCTTGCCCAACTTCCATTGAAATATCTATCCTCTATTGGGTGGAGGAATCTATTCCTTATACTAAATCCGCCAAATCACTATCTACTCTGAAGCCTCCATGCCTTCACTTCCTCCATGTGAACCACATTTCATAAATGTTTCATAATGGGTTCCCAATTTGCTCAACATCAACAACCCAATAACACCATCATTTTGTACATAAAATATGAATAAAAAACTCTTCCGAGAAGGGGTTACTTCTTTTCTACTCACAACAATCTTTTCTTTGTAACAAACCACAAGCTTCCAATTCTTCTCCTCTTTAAACACTTTCACCTGCAAAACACAAGCTTTGAAACTCTCTTCAAATCATTCTCTAAATTATGTATACACAACTCTGATATATCTCTATAATATTCTGTGAGTAGTTGCTAAAATCTCTACTTACTCATAATTCCCTCACAATTCCACACTCACACACTCTCAAAACAACCAACCAAATAGACTCAAACCGTTCCTCTATTTATCAATTTTATGTGATGATTAACTTTGTAAATTCTACATGTTATGGACCACTCAACAATTCTTTTAACATTCTCCATAATTGGTTAAGATAGGATTGTTGACCACATAAAACCACTCACTCCACTAGCCTTTTGATATCTTCAAATTTGATAAGCTTCTAGAGACCCCACGAATTTTCTCAACCTTTCATGGAAAACTACGACCATAAGCTTTGCCACAATACCAAAATTAATTGAGTTGCGTGAGAAATGTAGAGATTGTTTTATAAAAAAATATCAATCACATGCACAACACTGTCAAAACTAGACTAGAGATCTTTAGGCACTCACACTAGCCTGTCTCCTAGTGACTGAAATTTTTTAGTCACTCAAATGACCCATCATCCATACCACTGGGGTAGAGGATGGTCAAAGTCATATTTCCTCCGCTCACAACCTGCCCAAACTTCTTCCAGAGCTTGACAAGCCTTTGTAGTAAATATGGAAGTCATTGACACTGGTGCAACACTTCACCAAGTCACTACCACATCCCTATCATCATCATAATCAAACTAGGTTGAATTGGATGCCAATCAACAACCATACAAGCACGTGGGCCATCAAACTACTCCACAATGAATTTTCCATTAGTATGCAGCTCCATAACATGTCATACATCCTCCAACACCTATATAACCATCCCAATCCTTTACTGGAACATATATATCCTCTCCAAGCCCTATGTATCATAGCATCAACATGTGGACCTAACCAGGACATGGATACCTAATCAACAAGGCTCCTCAAATATAACTCATGTAGCAACCATGAACACCTATATGCAACAACATAATCAAGAGGATCATCACATATCTAAGCTAGTTCAAGCTCATAGACATGCCAGGGACCATTTACACATTGTCCATGCACAAGTCACCTACAACTACACTTACACATGAATAACCAACTCACATGCAACCCAAGAAGCTAGGTTGACATCAATTCCAACCAAAAACACATTTGCAACACTACAACACACATCAATGCCAACGACATATGCACATTGGTCATAACTATTATCCTGCATTTGTAAATGTTAGATCCATGCTAAAATGGTAATCACAATCATCCAATTTTCCAAAATTCACTATTAGCACCTACCAATTCCTAGGATCAGCTAGCGTGCATCACATTCTTAATATTACATTCCTAAAAAAAAGGAGTGCATCATAGAACCATTCAAATAGAAAGGTTGGCATAGATAGTCTCAACAATGCATTAATGGGTCATGGCTATAATATCTTTAGCCCATAAATGAAAAAAAGATACTTGGCAATTAATGTTTCATGAAATATAGTTCAAAATGATTGTAGTCAACAATAACTGGTCTAAAGTTCAATTATATAAAGAAATCATATATCAAGCCCTTCCTTCATATGCTATAATACCATATTTGGGAAGTGTTTTAAATACAATGCATCTACGTGCGGATATATTGCTTGATCTAATGGAAAGTGTTAACCACGACTTACTTGGTGGTATAAAAAATATTTTTTTCAACCTAATCTAAGTATATATCGTAATAAACATTTGAGCAGTAGTTACCAAATGTATATCAACAATTTTCATTGACTATATACTAAACATTTAGTTTTAACAATTCTTATATATCAGGCCTTTGCCTGGTATGTTAGAATGCCATATTTGGGAAGTGTTTTAACTAGAATACATATATGTGCATATATATTGCTTGATCTGTATCAAATAGGACTTATTTGGTAATACAAAAACATTTTTTTCAACCTAACCTAAGTATATCTCCTAATCAATGTTTGAGTAGTAATTCCCAAATGCATATCAACAATTCTCATTGACTATATACTGAAGATTTAGTTCCAACTTTATGTCATTTTATCTACTGAAAATTTAGTTACTGAAGAGCCTATCTCTCATCCACATATTATTATTCAACCTAGTTTATATATATATGGATAAATCAACACTCATTTTATATTTTGAATATTCCTACATCAACTTGTTAAGACCATTAACAATTTAATGTGCATATTTACATGAACCATGAATTTAAAGATGCATACTGTTACACAAAAATATCATCACCATGATTATTTGCAGTCAGTATAGGTCTATCATCACTTATACTAGCCTCTTAAGCAAGCCTCAAACCTTAGCTCTTCATGTCAAGCTTTGCAAATGAGAGAAAGACATTGAAAATCAATATTACTCTGGTTTCGCACTTTCTCCTACTTTTACCTGCGAAACCGTACCCTTTGTTCATATTATCTACATACCTGCATGCTCTATATGTAAAGGGGTGGGTGCGCACCCCTATAAAAGTCAAAAAGGCGCAAGTTTATCCTAAAAAACTTACTTTTGGGTTAATTCTAGATGTTTCTAGAAGGATTTTGACATGGATTGTTCGCTCCAAGGTGGTTCATGAATCCCAAAAGAGAAGGAGCTAATCCCTTGATAGGAGGAGCTATCCCTTTGAAGGAGGGCTTTATCCCTTTGAAGGAGGACCTAGTAACTTCCCTCCATTGCACTATAAATTAAGGCATTGGGTCAGTTGCTGGGAGGTTAGAAGCTGAACATTTTGAGGGTAAATGCTGATGGAATTGGGACTTCCTAGTTAAACTTGAGAGGAGAGATCACATACCTTTTGGCTTCATTGGGAAGTGAGTGAAACTTGTCAAAGTAGAGGATACTTCTTGTCGGACCCTGGGAGGAGCTTGTACAACATCAAGGCACAGGTTGTAAAGGTTGCAATGGCGACTCCGTTGGGGAATTGATTTTTTCCTTTGCTTTTACTTTGACTTGAGAAATTGTGTTTTTGTTTCTGTTTTTGGTTTGGTGTGTGTGGAATTGGGTGGATTTAGTAGATCTAGGATTATTTTTTGTTTTTCATACTTTTGGGAAAGGACCGCACCCTCTACTTGTAACACAGTGCGGACATACCCGCACTTTTGCTTTACACACAGAGCGGTTCCACACCTGGGTAAACTGGGAGCCTGTAGACCTTGTCAAAATTTTGAAAAAGTTTTTTCAGTCAGCTTAGGTTTTGTTAATGTGTTTTTAGCCTCTACCCAGATCGGCACGTGACTTGTCAGGAACTTTTCTTAGGTTAATTCCATTGGCATTCTTGTTTTAAGCTTTTATCAATTGGGTGTTTTGAGTCTCTCTGTTGAGAAATTCTTAATTTGATTTCCTTTGGTCATTACTTGGAGGTTTGTCTCAGTGTTAATCGCCTTTGAGTGTTTTTATTTTTTGATCTTTGGAACTCACCCAATTTTCTTGACTTGCACTTGATTGGTTCTTAGATTACATTAGAATCATCTTATGTTTGAGAATTCTCTTGCATAGATCACATTTGCATAATTAGAATTCTCATTTTCAGAATATGAATGAAAAATGTGCATAGACTACATTTGCATACTTTTCAAGTGAATTGTGCATAGATTACAATTGCATAATTTACATTCTGAAAAATAAATCGTAGATTTAGATCAGTGTTCTTTGATTTGAATCTACATATTTTTATGCTTGTTTTTAACGCACAAAAATAAAAATAAAACCTATTTTGGAATTGATTTGCATTAGTTTTTCTTGATGAAATTAGCGCATTAGAGAATTTGTTATATTTTCTCTTAGTGATCAATTTTTTGCATTGTTGGAAGTAAATGGAAACTCTCTCCTTACTCTAGTTAGGATTCATCGAATTGAAAAGATTACATTACCATATGCGATTGCATTCAGTTTTGGGTCGGGTCATAACACCATTGGTTTCATATCCATTTACCCTTGTGAGTAATAACACCCTAAATAACACAACGCTTAATTAAAGTTTATCTAGTAATTTTTGCATTTTTAGGACTCTTTCCACCGATCTAGCTTAGGCTAGTGCCTTGGAATAGGATTTATTTAATTCTCCAAGACAATAAAACAAACAAGTAGTTGATCTTGCGGTAGGGAGAAATTCCAATTGTTACATCTATGCTCTGGGAAAGCTCCTCTTAAAGGAGAAGCACGAGATCATATCTGAACCAATGAGGTAATCAATCCTTCCTCATTGGGAACGATAGCAGATATACACATATTAAAAATGGTAAACCTCGGATTAACCATTGTCGAGGAGCCTGGGGTCACTTGTTGGTAAAACTTGGATTATGTCAAGGAGCCTTCAAGGGGATTGAGCTTTGTTACTCTACCCTTGCGTGTGTATCCGATCATAGACTGTTCCCCCAGGTATATTTGTTTCTGTTGGTAACCTTAGTGGCCATAATCCATCGGATTCTTTCCTAAGGTGACGGTGGAGGGAAGATCCCACTGTACCTGGAGCAGATGTCGACTAGATTCACTTGGATTTTTTGGGGGGTTCTCTTCACTCGAGACGATTTAGTGGAGAAACTTGTGCCAGTCTATTCATTAAGCAGGTTGTCGGGGTAACTGTTCCAACCGCCATTTCTGTATTGAATTCTGCGACGTTGGATTTCATCACGAACTAGTGTCTTCAGTACGGAAAGTTACTGTTTGTGTGTGGTTTGACTCCTAGATTTGATAGCGCGTGTTAATTTGTTTATTTTTACTTTTAGAGACCATAGGTGTGAATTGTGAATTTTAATTGTTAGGTGTGAATTGCGAATTGTTAATTTAGTTTTAAATTGTTAATAAAATTCACTGAAGTTGAATATAATGGCAAATGTTCCAGAATTTACCAACCAAGGAGCCCCTCTTAATGAGGATCCTAGTACTTTTCCTTTCTTTGGAAATGTTGGTCCTCCTTATATGGCTACTTTTTCATTACTTGGATTTACTATAGGTTTACCGATATGGTTATTTTCAACTTCGTTGGCCCCAAATACTCCAATTGTTCCACCTCAACTGAATGCTTCACCTCAACAGAGTTCACCATCTCAACATCACCAACCTTCTGTTGAACCTTTACCTTCTTCGCCTAATTTTTCTTCCTCCATTTCTTCCTCTTCGCTTGGTAAAAGGTGGCTAAGAAGAAGAAGAAAGGGAAGAAGAAGAAGAAGAAGAAGAAGCAAGATAAGAGAGAAGTCAACCAACCAACCACGACTGTAAGTGTTAGTTGTGTTGAGGAAAACTCTGACATGCATTGTAAACCCAAATACCCTTGTAGGCTTTGTAAGGGTGACCACTTCCTTATCAATTGTCCTGGTATTCCAAAGGTCTTGGAAGTATGGTCAAAAAAATCTCATCAACTTTCCATTGAACCATCAACTAGTGATAGACAAGTTCCTGGGAAAAAGGGTAAAGTTAGGTTTCCTTGTAAGCTATGCAAAGGGAGTTATCAAACTCACATTTTCCCTCACATAGATGAAGCCTCAAAATTGTTGGAAAACCTTGCTGTTCCACAGCAAGAATTTCCAACTAGTTACCGTAAACTTTCTCCCAACCTACCGTCAATTGATGGAGTGATTGATCTAATTTCAAGTACAATCGATCCCACTCTTCCATTGGAGAGTGAAACTCATATCACTCTGGTTGGTGATTCAATTTCACATTCGGTTGATCCCACTCTTCCTTTAGAGACTGAACTTCATACCGCTCAGGTTCTTTTTGTTACATTAGATTCCTCTACGCCGGGGGGCATTTCACCTATTTCTACAGAACCCCCTCCAAGTACTGAGGTCTTTTCCTTTGATTGGAATAGATTGACAGAACGTCGTCTTCCTTCCTCCATCCCTTTCCAAATCATTGTCAAGGTTGGTGGTAGGGACATGCATCGCACACAGGTAGATGAAGGTGCTTCTGTTAGTATTTTATCCTCAACTGCTTAGAAAGCTTTGGGTTCCCCTCAGCTTGTGCCTATTACATAGAATCTGAAAGCTTTTAACAAAACCATTAGTGAACCTTTAGGGACCCTTCCTAAGTTTTCTATTACCTTGGAAGGTAAAACTGTCTGTCTTGATCTTATGGTAGTTCGAGGTCCCTTATATTTCAATTTACTCCTTGGGTGAGACTATGTTTATGCAATGAAAGCTGTCGTATCGACACTCTTTCGCGTGATGCCTTTCCCTCATAATGTAAATATTGTGACTATAGACCAGCTTTCGTTCCCTAGTCTTGTCTCAACTACCAATAATATGATAGCCCTAAATGTTCCTGATTCTAAAGTGGTATCTACCCCGCCACAGGTTAATTATGTGGCAATTGGTCCCATGTTTTTAGTTACCGATGTAAGTGAGCCTCTCACTGTTTGCTCATCTTCCTTTGATTTAGATTCGGTAATTGACATGGAAAACTCTATGGGATTATTTAAACACGATGTTCTTATCCCTTTTGAGTCCCTTGACATGTGTTCCTTCCAGAGAACTATTCTTCCTTCTGATGAAGACCTCTTGGAATCCATGATCAAGGTGTGTCCATTGACATGTCTCTCTTCCAGTTGGAAGCCATGATCAGTGAGTTCGAGGATAGTTTTTTCCTGTATCAACCTCGTTAAAAAATGAAACAGGCTGTTATGAGGACAATTCTTTTCCTATGTCAACCTCGTTAAAAAATGAATCAGTTGGTCAGAGGATAGTTCCTATTACTGAGTCAACCTCATTAAAAAATGAATCAGGTGTGAGGATAGTTCTTTTCCTGTGTCAACCTCGTTAAAAAATTGAATCAGGTTCGAGGAAAGATCCTGTTACTGAGTCAACCTCGTTAAAAAATGAATCAGGTTCAAGGATAGTTCCTTGTCTTGTGTCAAGCTCGTTAAAAAATGAAACAAGGAGTCATAGGTTATATAGGTAGATTATAGAGAGTAGTTATGAGCATAGTTCCTTGTCTTGTGTCAAGCTCGTTAAAAAATGAAACAAGGAGTCATAGGTTATATAGGTAGATTGTAGAGAGTAGTCATGAGCATAGTTCCTTGTCTTGTGTCAAGCTTGTTAAAAAATGAATCAAGGATTTTAGAGCATAGTTCCTTGTCTTGTGTCAAGCTCATTAAAAAACTGAATCAAGGTTTTTAGAGCATAGTTCCTTGTCTTGTGTCAAGCTCGTTAAAAAATGAATCAAGGTTTTTAGAGTATAGTTCCTTGTTAGGTAGATTGTAGAGAGTAGTTATGAGCATAGTTCCTTATCTTGTGTCAAGCTCGTTTAAAAAATGAAACAAGGGTTTTGAGGATAGTTCTTTTCCTGTGTCAACCTCACTAAAAAATGAAACAACTCCCACGAGTATTTCCAAGATTTCAAAAGTAAACCTTCATTTCATCCACCTGGTTGAATGCAATGAAGCTTGGGGGGCATGCACCCTGATTTGCGTCATTATGCTAGGGGCATGCGAACTTATAACAAGCATAGTTTTTCATTTCAAGCTTGCGTAAACATGAAACCAAATTCGAGCATAGTTCTTTTCCTGTGTCAAGCTCGTTAAGAAATGAAACAAATCCTCCTCTAATTGAGTTGAGATTTTGACTAGATCTCATAAATGTTAAGTTGTATATTTAGGTTAGTTATTTCAGTTTTTTGCATAATTTTCTTATAGTTTTAGGTCAAGTTTTTCGAATGATCTGGTAACTGAACCTTCATTTCATCCAAGTGGTCGAATGAAATGAAGTTGGGGGCATGCGCTCTAGTAGTTATGCTTAGGGGGCATCAAGCACAGTTTTCTCTCTGTTTCAAGCTTGTGTAAAAATGAAACTACTTTGAAGCATAACTTTTCTCTGTTTCAAGCTTTTGTAAAAATGAAACCTATCTCGAGTCAATTTCAGTTATTTTCAAGACTCGTTAAACTCATGAAAATCCCGAGATTATTTTGCTATCTTTCATTCTCGTAAAACAAATGAAAATGCCGAGTTCTTTCCATCTTTTCCTGCTCGTAAATTAAATTGAAAGTCGTCCATATGAGTACATTTTTATCATTTTTTTCGAACTCATTAAAACTTATGAAAAAATGAAAACCATGAGTACATTTTTATCATTTTTTCGAACTCATTAAAACTTATGAAAAAGTGAAACCTTAGAGTCACCTTTAAGCTCTTTTCTGACTCCTAAAACATGAAAAGATTGTCGAGTTTTTCTTTTTAAGCTCGTTAAAACGGAACTAAAAATACGGTCCTCTTACAACCATTTTCTGACCGTAAAAACACGAAAAGGTTGTCGGGTTTTTGTCGTTTTAAATTCGATATTGGTCATAAAACGACGTGTCGTTGATCACTCTTTTACTTTTTCGGATCAGAGGCACTAATTACGAAAAGTACTCCTTGGTCATAAAAGATCAAGTTGTTCTCTCAAGTATTATTTTATACTTTTTCGGGCTTGGGAGACACAAATTTACGAAAAAGGTCAACCCTGGAGTCTTCTTGAGTTTTTTCAGACTCTCTAAAAATGAAAAACGCCGAGTTTCTCCTATACTGGACTCATTAAATCTCAACAGTAAAGGACCTGTTCAATTACAAACAGGAACGGACCACTCCTTCTTAGGGTTCGAATTTAAACTAAGTTGGACTCATCCGAAGGATAGCTTATAATCAAGATATGTTATCCTCCTCAAGCTTGTAAAAAATAAAGAGGTACTTGCTAGAAATGGTGGGGGAAAAGAGAGGAAAATGAGCCTGTTTGTCATACTTTGTATCCACTCTTGAACACGACACTTTCATTCACCTGGGTTGGGAAATCCTTTTCGTAACTGTTGATCAAACCACATTGAAAGTCTTCAACCGGTTTCTAGGTATTAACTTTGGGTCAATCGTCACCAAACCATCTATTGTGTCGTTATGTGTTCAAAAGGTCAGTGTGAATAAGCCATTCATTTACAAAAATATCTGTCATCCATCTTGACCATCCCTGAGTCAGTCTTTGCAACTAAATTTCTTCAAATTTGATCTATGATTTCGTGTTGTGGGCTTCCCTACGATGGATCGCTTTCTATCGACTTCAGCTCTTTATCTAGAAAGATGATCTAGAAATTGCCAGTACCTTGGGATCTGCATGCCTCAATGGCAGGTTTCTCGCCTCCGACGATAGGTTGCATCATTGAACTTCGATCGAAGGATTCCGTGACATGTTCGACATCGAAACATCTAATCACATCTCATGGATTGTACTGAGTACTTTGTGAGCCATTGTCATTATTGGTGCTTTCTCTCACACTTGTTAATAGTTTACATCATCAACTGGTAATCAAGTAGTTTCTACCATGTTCGACTTCGACACATTCATTCGCATGGATATAATCGTA
Organism: Pinus taeda; assembly: GCA_000404065.3. Taxonomy (NCBI): domain Eukaryota; kingdom Viridiplantae; phylum Streptophyta; class Pinopsida; order Pinales; family Pinaceae; genus Pinus; species Pinus taeda. Next base: position 51,830 of record APFE031114691.1, on the reverse strand, counting down.
CTATTTTGAGGAGTAGAAATGAAGACCCTAGATCTAGTTTCCACCATCCAGGCTGCGAGGAATTTTGTATTCATTATGTTGTAGTCTATTCATAAACAGATGGTTGTGTCCATACTGTGTCTATGTGTCTATACTTGTGATGTATTACAAGATCGTTCCTATATCAGACCAGTAGTTAGTTTTCCAGTTAGTTTTGATCTAAGTATGGGAATGCCTACCTCAGCAATGATATGATCTCATATATATATTTTACACTTGAATGTTTTTACAGGTTCCAACCCGGCTCTCTGCAAGATAATCCTCGAAATGATAAAGTACTTCACTCTTCCTAAATGATAAATGAAATCCTCATCTACTACAGACTTCGCACTTTAGGGGGCAATCTGTTACACAAAAATATCATCACCATGATTATTTGCAGTCAGTATAGGTCTATCATCACTTATACTAGCCTCCTAAGCAAGTCTCAGGCCTTAGCTCTTCATGTCAAGCTTTGCAAATGAGAGAAAGACATTGAAAATCAATATTACTCTGGTTTCGCACTTTCTCCTACTTTTACCTGTGGACCCGCACCCTTTGTTCATATTACCTGGGTACCTGCACGCTCTGTCTGTAAAGGGGTGGGTGCATACCCCTATAAAAGTCAAAAAGGCGCAAGTTTATCCTAAAAAACTCACTTTTGGGTTAATTCTAGATGTTTCTGAAAGGATTTTGACGTGGATTATTCGCTCCAAGGTGGTTCATGCATCCCAAAAGAGAAGGAGTTAATCCCTTGATAGGAGGAGCTATCCCTTTGAAGTAGGGCTTTATCCCTTTGAAGGAGGACCTAGTAACTTCCCTCCATTGCACTATAAATTAAGGCATTGGGTCAGTTGCTGGGGAGGTTAAAAGCTGAACATTTTGAGGGTAAATGCTGATGGAATTGGGACTTCCTAGTTAAGCTTGAGAGGAGAGATCACTTACCTTTTGGTTTCATTGGGAAGTGAGTGAAACTTGTCAAAGTAGAGGAGACTTCTTGTCGGACCCTGGGAGGAGCTTGTACATCATCAAGGCATAGGTTGTAAAGTTCTTCTTTATTTGAATTAATACAATCAGATTCATTTTTCTCAACAAATTGTCTTATGTGGTTTGTTTCATAATCTCCTTGATCATTATGATGAATATGCTTTATGATATTGGCTTTTCAGGTGCTATTTAATTTGTTTGCTTGTTTGTGTTTGCAGACTTACACTTCAAGGAAGCTCATTTGGAGCGAGGGAGCGAGGCCTCCACAAACTGGCATTGGACCCAAGGTAGGCCTAAAACACTTGTTTTCCTTTGTTTTAATTGCATATTTAGAGAAAGATAGTTTTTGATTGGCTTGCTTGTCACTAGATATCTTTAGATACTAGGAAGGTCGATCTTGTCCACAACCTTGACTCATTCCGTGTGATGCATATAATTTCCTTAAATTCTTCTCAATTTGACATATATTTCTATAACATCATAGACAATGAATAACTATTATATACAACTCCAGTTAAACACAATGTGATATAAATGGGTACTATCAAATGGATTTGTGATAGAAGAGAGTGAACTCTATGCATTTAACTATTTAGCATTGGAAGATCCTTGTCGAAGAGTTTCTCACATATATGATATGACTCGTAGTGTCATATACATATTTATATTTGGATTCAAACAATGTTATGCTTTTAACCTGCAAAAGATACCCAAATACAAAATATGCGAAGAAAAATACCTAGAACATAGTGAGAGTCAACAACAAATATTTTATTATTCAGAAAGCAATGTTCACTGGCCTCTTCGAGGGGGAAACCTCCAGTGGAGCAGAGCTCGATTCAAAAATAAGACATGATGCTCCTCGTAGGGAGTCTCTATCCTTTATATATGACTCATACATGTACTACCATGGATCAATACCATGGGTTTTATTAATACCATCTATCTAATACTAGGCCCATTTGCAACTAATTTTGGTCCCGTCATTAATAGCGGGTTAACCACTTACAATTATTAATATGGGATGTATTGACTCTTTATTATGACGTGATCCCACTACATAAATAAGGGGGTTAGGGTGGGACCCTAACATGCCCTCCCCCTTAAGAATAGCCTTGTATCAAGGCTGAAGCTGCGGAAACTGCTAAAGAATAGTGGTTGGTTCCCAAGTTGCATCTTCTGGAGAGGTGTCTTTCCACTTGACGAGGACTTCCTTAATCACTCGGCCACGCAGGGGCCGTTCTCGTGTGTCCAGGCCCTGTTCAGGTTGGAGCCAGATTGACCCTTCCTCGTCCAATTCAGGTAGACTGGTTTGAATTCTGCAATTGTTCCCAATCACTTTCTTGAGGCATGAGACATGGAAAACTAGATGGATTTTTGCAGTAGGTGGAAAAGCCAACTTGTATGCTACTTCTCCAATGCTCTGAAGTACTTGATATGGTATGTAGAATTTTGGAGATAGTTTCTGACAACCCTTGTCTTTAAGTGATGTTTGCTTATATGGTTGCATCGTCAAAAATACCTGATCCCCTTCTTGAAATTGGTGCTCTGAGTGATGCTAGTCTACCTGTTGCTTCATGTGGTTTTGAGCTTGATGAAGATTCTCTCTAAGATGGGCGATCATGGTTGAATGGTTTTGTAGGAGTTGATCCACTGCTTGTACCTTTGAGCATCCCTTGATATAAGAAGTAGGGGAAGGAGGGATTTGACCATATACTGCTTCATAGGGAGTCATTTTGGTGGTGGCATGATAGTTGGTGTTATACAACCATTCAGCCAGAGGTAACCACTGTACCCAAAGATGTTGCTTTTCTGAAGTGAAACACCTAAGGTAGGTTTCCAGAAATTTGTTGACAACTTCAGTTTGATCATCTGTTTGTGGATGATAGGAAGTGCTGAGTTTTAGTTGGGTGCCTTGTAGCGTGAAGAGTTCCTGCCAAAAATTACTGGTGAAGATCGGGTCACGATCGGACACAATAGAAGTGGGCATGCCATGCAATTTGAAGATCTGATCCATGAAAGATTGAGCGACCAAAGTCAGTGTAAACGGGTGGGGTAGGGCGCAAAAATGATAATACTTCGAAAGTCTGTCCACAAACACCATGATGACTGACTTGTTTCCTGACTTTGGAAGACCTGTAATGAAATCCATAGAAACCTCCGTCCATATTGATGCCGAGATGGGCAACGGTTGTAATGTGCCTGGTGCTTTGACGGTCTCCCCTTTGTGGCGTTGACAGACATTGCATTCTGCTACAAAAGTAAGGATGTCCTTTTTCATGCCTGTCCAAAAAAATGATCTTCTGGTGCGAGCATACGTCTTTTGAAAGCCTGAATGTCTTGCAATGGGGGATGAGTGCAATTCTGCCAAAATGCGACTTTTGGGGGTGGATGTTGGTGATATTACGACTCTGTCCCTGTAGCGAAGAATCTCATCCTGCCACGAGTAGCCCTTGGTGGAATTTTGAACCGCCTGCAATTGAGAAATGAGTTAGGAGAGCCCGGGATGTGAAAACCATTCCCTGCGAGCCTCTTCAATCCATTCTAGAATGGGAAGGGAAATTTCTAGCAGGGTACTTTCCTTCCTCGAAAATTGCGAGATAATGGCATCTGCTACACTTATTTCGCTCCCTTTATTAGAAAAATTGATCTCATAATCATATCCCAAACATTTTTGGCGAAGCCATTTAATTTGTGTGTGGAAGAGCGATAAGGTGTTGCTCCAAAAAATATTTAAAAGACGGATGGTCTGTGTGGATGGAAACGTCGCCCCAGTAAGTAAGGTCGCCAGGTCTCTACTGCATGTAAGATGGCCATCATTTTACCTTCTCATAGGTAGATTGGCCCAGATTCTTCCCACTTAGTTGTTGGCTTGTGAAGGCCAAAGGTCGACCTTCCTGCATTAAGACCGCCCCAATACCTGTACCCGAAGCATCACATTCAATGACAAAAGATTTGGTGAAATCAGGTTGTGCTAAGACTGGAGTGGAACACATGGCATTTTGAGAGTTGTAAATTCCTGCTGTGCGTCCTCATTCCAGAAGAATGAATTTTTCTTCAGGAGTTGAGTGAGGGGCTTCACTATGCGACCATAATTGCAGACAAATTTGCGATAATAGCCTGTGAGACCCAAAAATCCTCTCAGGGTCTTCAAGGTCTTAGGTTGAGGCCAATCCTCCATTGCTTGGATCTTTTTTGGGTCCACCTTGACACCTGCACGCCTCACAATGTGGCCCAAATACTCAACTTCTTCCATGCCAAATGAACACTTGGACATCTTAACAAATAATTTATGCTTGCGGAGCAGTTGCAAGAGTAGATCTACATACTGAAGATGTGCAGCCCAAGTGCAACTATAGATGAGGATGTCATCGAAGATGACAAGGACGAATTTCCTGAGATATGGTTTGAGAAGATGGTTCATAAGGCTCTGAAAAGTAGATGGGGCATTACAAAGACCGGATGGCATGACTAGGAACTCATAATGGCCTTCATGAGTTCGGAAAGTAGTCTTTGGAATGTCGACTTCCTTCATGCGAATTTGGTGGTAGCCTGAGCGAAGATCCAGCTTAGTGAAGAATTGAGCCCCATTGAGTTCATCCAGCAAATCATCGACCATCGGGATGGGAAATTTATATTTGACTGTCAACTTATTGAGGGCCCTGAAGTCTGGACACATCTGCCATTCCCCATCTTTCTTGAGTACCATGACCACCGATGATGAATAAGGACTAATGCTGGGACGAATGACACCTGCTTCCAAAAGTTCCTTGATTATTTTTTCTATTTCATTCTTTTGGGTGAACGGATATCTGTATGGGCACACATTTGGGGGTTGGGCCCTAGGAACCAAGGTGATGCTATGATCATGTTACCCTCTCGAGGGTGGAAGCTCATGAGGCTTGTCAAAGACCGGCAGATGGTTATTTAAAATCTATTGCATCTCAGGATGAATCGACAGAGACTTGGTTTTGACTGCCTGGATGGCATTAAATTGAGCTATAACTCCATGATGGCCCTTTTTTAGTAATTTTTCCATCCTATGCGAGCTGATGATAGAGGGAGCTCCCGCTTGGAGTCCACGGAGGGTATGTGTGGAGTTGTTCTGCTTAAAACTCATATATAACTCCTGGAAATC